>CABHPH010081430.1:0-13080 GCA_902168325.1 Peromyscus nudipes | reverse complement strand
TAGACAAGGCTGGCCTCTAACTTGCAGAGATCCACCTGCCTCTGTCTCCTGAGTGCTGGGATTAAAGGCTTGTACCACCACTGCCTAGCACTTTTTTTTAATTTATGCATATGAGTGTTTTGTTGGCATGTATGTCTTTGTGCCTTGTGTGTGCCTGGTGCCCACAGAGGTTAGAAGAGGGCATTGGATCCCCTGGAACTGGAGTTACAGACAATTGTAAGCCACCGTATGGGCACTGGGAACTGATCTTGAGTCCTCTGCAAGAGCAGCACGTCCTCTAACTGCTGAGCCATCTCTTCAAACCCCTTTAATCCTTTAAATCTTAGGAAGATGGGCACTGTGTGGCACACACCTAAAGCAAGGAATCATGAGTTTGAGGCCAACCTGGGCCTACATGATGAGATCCTGTCTCAAAAAGTAAACAAAGTTTTATAGAACTAATACTACGTAATAGTGTAAGGCCTTAAATATTCTACTTAAACTTTACTAAATTAGTTGTATCTATTCTAACATCAGAAAAACAGATTTAATCTATTATCTCTAGGCATCAGACAATGTCACTAAGTTTATAACATGGTATAATTGTGCTGTACACGATAGCCCTATTTTGAAAAACTTAACATATGAATATCTGTCAACGGAAATAATTGGAAGGGAAGCATCAGAGTAGTGTGTACTCTAATCCCAGCTACACAGGTCACTGGTGAGATGCTGGTTTGCCAGTTCAAGGCCAGCCTGAGCAACTTAACAAAAACTCCATAGGGGTGGGGGAAGGAATGTTTATAATAGTTTGAACTCTCTTGTGGTGCTGTCAACACAAAATCCCACCCCACTTTGTAGAAATTACATAGTAAGCAAGTTAATACAGCTACCTCCTTATTGAACTGCCTCATCTCTGCAGGAAATAACAGCAAATATGGCCAGGATCTTTTACAATGCTATTATTATCCATGTGACCTCATAGTCTGTTAATAACATGAGTAAATTGTAGCTTTATAGGAAATGTCTTTTAGGTGACTTACCAGTGAGCTTTAAGGAGTTCCTGTCAATGAAATCCTTAGAGAGAGATAGTATGGAGCCTTAAGCTATTGCCTTCTCATGCTTCCTTTTTTTTTATTATTAATTTTTCAACTTGGCATACAAAGTAATGGAAGTTTCTTATATGTATGTTATTGTACATTGTTCTAATACATTCCTCCCCTCCTCTGTCTTCTCCATTTTCTTTATAGAATACACATTTATAGCTACCAGCATTTCTGAGATTTATAGGCTCCTTATCTAGTGTTCATGTAGAGCAGCAATATTGCACCCCAACCCCTGCTGCTGCTGTTAATCAGCAGCAATTAAAATTTGATTTACTAATTCCTCATTACTGCCTCTCACACTACTTGTTTTTCATTTTTCAGAGTCTTAGGATTGTTACAGCTGTGCATCATGATGTTAGTACCTCCTCAGCCATCTGGCACAGGGCAAGAGGCACCTAGTGCAGATTCTTCAAAAGGAAAAGTCACACCTAATTGAGATCAGAATAGTGTGAGATCTTAAACAACAATCAGGTAAAGAAGGCATGCTAGCAGCAGAAATAGAAACAGTCCAAAGAGGTTTATTAATTGAAGACCCTATTTTTGCTGAATACATATCTGCCCTTTTGCTTTCTAAAAGAAAGTAATTCATGTTGGTCATGTCAATTAATAAGTTATTTCTAATTCCAAATTAGATGCTATTGGCTGAAGGAATCATAAGCTTTATTTTTGTCTTTCTGTGCTTACTTGTTCTTGGCATATGAACTTCCTTTAAAAAGATATTTTGGAAGCTAGAGAGATGGCTCAGTGGTTAACATCACTGGCTGCACTTTAGAGGACCTAGGTTCAGTTCTCAGCACCCACATAGTAACTTAGAACCATTTGTAACTCCAGTTCTGGGGGATCTGACATCCTCTTTGATCTCCATAGGCACACGGTACACATACATACATGTAGGTAAACCACTAATACATATAAAACATCTAAAAAATTTTAATAAGTGAAATATCAAAAAATTTTAAAAAATACTTTGTTCATTCATTTCAATATGAAAGCATATTCCATCCACTGTTCACTTTAGTAAATGTCTTGTGGTCAGATACAGTGTTTTATGCTTGTAATCCCAGCATTGGTAGGCTGAAGTAGGAGAATTGCTATGAATTCCATACTAAGCAGGGTTACCAGAGTGAGACCCTGACTCAGAAATGGAGGAGGAGGAAGAGGGAAAGAAGAAAAAGAAAGTGTCATGGACATTAATCTTGAAAATAAATAGTAGGCTACCTATTTAAGGAAATGACATTGTCTCGGTTCCTCGTGTAAAAACTTTTATCTGCTCAGTTATTTAACCAATGAAATTATGAGTATGACAGTTTGCTCAACACTTTGAACTTTCTGAATTTGATCTGCTTATTAGCTGCTGAAATTACACGAATGTGAAAGCTGAAGGGTGATGCCCAACTTTTGGTTGGCTCCCTCTCTACTTTTGTTCAGTACAGGTTTTCTTTCGACTGATGTGTTGGTTCGTTAGTGGAAATGAATACAATCACAGTACTAGTTCTCAATGCTTTGCAGCAGTTGTTAATGTCAAGCTCCAGACAGAAACCCTGCAGGAGCACTAACTACTGGATTTTGTTGTTGCGTTCTGTTGCTTTACCTCTCCTTCCGTACCTTGGTGTCATGCTTCTAATGCCTAAGCAGACTGCGTCATCAGAGCGCCGAGGAGAGTGGGAAATCCAGCCCAGCCGGCAGACCAATACCTCATTCCTGACGTCTCACTTGGCCGCAGACCGCCATGGGGGTTCAGTACAGGTACCTACTGTCTTCCCTGGCCTTCTCAGCCTGGCTAGTAGAATGTTGGCTTGCTCTTACAGTTTGGGTTCCTTTCAGATGGCCACTTACAGCAGGGGTGAGTTGCTTTTGTTTAACTGATAATCTCTGTGCTGATTTTCTATCTCTGTGGACTTTGGTAAAAGTCATTTTTTTTTTTTATTTAATTGCTGCTTTTTGTCATTGACTTAGAAACATATATGTGATTTCTGTATTGAGTTAACCCACCCTACAATCTTGATCTACTCATGATCTGCAAAATACCATCAAGGTAGAAATGTGTTAGTATCTGAATTGTAAAGTCCAGAAACTTAAAATCCTTCCAGTACTAGGGGTATGTGTGTGTAGCTCACTCCATGATGATAGATGATTTAGCACCTAGTAGCCTGGGATTATTGCTTGAGTGATTTCTTGAGTGGATATCCAAGAAGTTGAGCTGTTTTGTATTTTCTCTCTGGAATAAATTTGGTCTTGGAAATTATTTCTGTTTTTATTTGGGCTAGCATGAGATTTTCTTCTCTGTTTGGTACCAGGAATATCTTCTGTCTCTTCACTTTTTTTGTGTGTAACTTTTAAAATCCTAACCAGGAAAAAAATTCAACTGAATATTTTTCTCATACTGATGACCCACTCACTAGTTGAGGTATAGAAATGAACTCCCTGCATGTATATAATTTTTTTTTTTTTTTGGTTTTTTTTAGACAGGGTTTCAGGTTTTTGGTGGTGCGCCACCACCACCTGGCATAAATAAATCTTTTTTTTTTTTTTTTTTTAAAGATTTATTTATTTATTATGTATACAGCATGTATGACCAGAAGAGGGCACCAGACCTTATTACAGATGGTTGTAAGCCACCATGTGGTTGCTGGGAATTGAACTCAGGACCTCTGGAAGAGCAGTCAGTGCTCTTAACCTCTAAGCCATTTCTCCAGCCCAGCATAAATAAATCTTAATAGGCATGATCTTCTAGAATATGCTTTTATAAGAAATGACTCACTGAAAGAATCTTTTTATTTATAGGAAGTTAAGACACTTTTAACCCTAGAAAGTCCTTCATAGAAACATGAAGGTAAAATGGTGAATTGAACACAACAGATTTGCTTTTACTTTTATCTCCTCCTGAAGCCGTGGTAAAGAAATTTTTTTTTTTGTTTGTTTGTTTGTTTTTTGAGACAGAGTTTCTCTGTGTAGCTTTGGAGCCTGTCCTAGAACTCACTCTGTAGACTAGGCTGGCCTCGAACTCAGAGATCCGCCTGCCTCTGCCTCCCGAGTGCTGGGATTAAAGGCGTGCGCCACCACCGTGGCGAGAAATCTTTTTAAATTGACGTGGTGGTGCAGGCCTTTAGTTCCGGCATTCAAGGGGCAGAGGCAAGTGAATCTCTATGCATTCAAGGATCCTGATCTACTTAGTATGCTCTAGCCAGCCAAGGTTACATAGAGAGACTTTGTCTCAAGAAAAAAAAAAAGAAAGGAAGGAAGATAGATAGAAACAAAGAGAATAACAAGAATTGTTTAGAGGCATATGTCTGTAGAAAGGTCGGAAAACAGTAACAGCAGCAGAGAATGTTGGAAGTTGAAATACAGCTCAAATAGCAGGAGAAAATTGGATCTCAGTCTATTCACCTTAGAATTTCCCAAAAGGCTCAAGAATGGGCCTTCTTTAAGTGAGGAGTGTTAGCAGGGCATGTATTAAAAAAGAGTGGTTGAAAGTCTAAGAAAGCAAAGATCCCTATATGTTCCCTCCTTTCTTCACCAGAGACCAAAGCTTTATTTGGAGAGGGGAAGTGGGGGTCAGACCATCCCATCTGATTCTGCATCCTCCTGCCCCTCCAGCACAGGCCTCACCTTGTGTCAGGGGCAGCATCAGGCAGGACCTGAGGCAGTTGTGGGTGAAGACATGAAGTCAGTGACATACAGCTGGCCGATTTCTTGTTCAGCTCTGATGTTTCACACCTGGAAATGCTGAGTAGCTGATACTAAAATAAAAAACCACAGTGGCAAAGCTGGGGAGACGGCTCAGCAGTTTAGAGCACTTGTTGCTCTTACACAGGACCCAGGTTTGGTTCCCAGCACCCACATTGAAGCTCACAACCATCTGTAACTCCAGTTTCAGAGGCTCTAACACCCTGCTTCCATGGGCATCAGGTTCACAGACATACATGCAAGCAAAATGCCAGTACATGTAAAAAAAATTGTTAAGGAAGAAATACAAAGGAAAAATTGGTAGTTTTGTTTAAGAACAAGGTGTAATTTTTCTGATAGAAAAACATGACAGAATAACATCAAATTAAAGAGAAAGCACACATGCACACAAAAAGCTGGGCAGTGGTGGTGCACTCCTTTAATCCCAGACTAGCATTTTGAGGCAGACGCAAGTGGATCTCTATGAGTTCAAGGCCAACCTGATCCACAAAGTGAGTTCCAGCATAGCTAGAGCTACACAGAGAAACTTTGTCTCAAAAAAACAAAATTAAACACACACACCAAAACAAACAAACAAAGAGAAAGTGATGAAATAGCAACACAACGCAAAATGAATTCTCCAAAAGTGCACAGATCTCTCATTGTAGAAAAGTGGATGTACTTCCCTCTTCAGAATTACCAAATTAACAGTGTGCTAATAGTTTGTGTATCAGTCAGTGCCACAGAGAAATTCTTTGGGGAGTTACACAGTTTCTTTCCTGAAAGTTGAGGATATTTTCATATCATATTCAAAATGAAATTAACATGTCTTCTATAAAAGGCAAATTAAAAAAAGAAGCTAAGGCTTTTGTTTGTTTGTTTGTTTTGAGTCAGGGTTTCTCTGTGTAGCCCTGGCTGTCCTGGAACTCACTCTGTAGACCAGGCTGGCCTCGAACTCACAGAGATCTTCCTGCCTCTGCCTCTCACGTACTGGGATAAAAGGCATGCGCCACCACTGCTCGGCTGTTTGTTTTGGTTTTAAAGTGGGTATCTAGATTAAAGGATATGAAATATGCTTGGAGGTAAGGTACAGTGCTTAACAGGGAGAGTAGATGAGTAGAATCCTTACTGACTGGTTGACTGCTTTAGAAAGCCAAAAGCTAGGTCTGGACATTCCAGGCAAGTAGTAAAGGATAACCAGCCAGAAAGAAAATTGGAGGGTACTAATAGCATTACTCTCCGGCAAATGAAATGGCCTAGCCAAGTCATCCTGAAGTATAATCCAGAGTTGTCAAGACCCAGCTATTCTCATGGTGTCAATTGATATGCATCCTCTTTTTTAAACAGTTTTTTATTAGGGCCTTGGAGAGATGGCTCAATAGTGAAAAGCACATGCTGCTCTTGCAGAAGACCTAAGCTCATTCAGTTCCCAGTACATCAGGCTCCTAACTCCAACTCCAGGGGATCTCACACCTTCTTTTGGTCTCCCTGCACTCATATACGCATACCCATTGTCCTAGTTTGCTTTCTTTGATAAACACGTGACCTGAAACTTGGGCAGGAAAGGGTTTATTTCTTTCAGCTTGCAGTCAAGCTGAGGGAGGCAGGAACCAAAGCAGAGACCATTAAGAAACATTGTGTACTGCTGGCTTGCTTAGCCTGCTTTTTATACAACCCAGGACCACCTGCCTACTGTAGCCTGGGCCATCCCACAGCAGTCAACAATCAAATTGAGGCCCTCTTCCCAGATGACCCTTGCTTGTGTCAAGTTGACAAAAAATTAACTGGCACACCTATACTGGACATACATAACATATAATTAAAAATAAAAGTAAATCTTCTTCCAAAGTTTTATTAGCATACATTATATAGAATTGGCTTCACTGTGACATTTTCATACATTATATAATGTATTCACCACCCATTACCCTCTGTTTCCCTCTCACTCTGCAAACCCCTTCTTTACAACTACTCTGTGTGTGTGTGTGTGTGTGTGTGTGTGTGTGTGTACACAAATGCATGCCAATGAGTTTAATTCCAGTTGTTTACAGGAGCATGGGCAACTTACTGGTGCCCACAACGCTGAAAGAAGTGTCCCTTCCTTCCCACAGTAATCACTAACCACCTGTTAATCCTCAAGGAGGAGTGGAGACGTCACCTGATAACCCTTGCTTCTCTGCTCATATTAGAAGTGGTGGAGGGGCCGGAGAGATGGCTCAGCAGTTAAGAGCATTGGCTGTTCTTCCAGAGGACCCAGGTTCAATTCCTGGCACCCACACTGGCAGCTCACAACTTTCTGTAACTCCAATTCCGGGGGATCTGACACCTTCACACCAGTGCACACAAAATAAATTTAAATTATTTTTTAAAATAATAGTAAATAATGTTTTAGAAAGAAAGCTCCTAGAAATTAAAACAATTTTAAAACTCAATTAGATTGGAATATAAATTTAAGAAAGCAGAGCAAGCCGGGCGGTGGTGCATGCCTTTAATCCCAGCACTCAGGAGGTAGAGACAGGTGGATCTCTATGAGTTCGGGTTATCTTCGGACTTCACATGTATGCAATGGCAGGTATGTGCCTCACCACCATTTGAAATAAATATATAAACTAACATTTCTTAAGAGAGAAAGATGGACTTAGAAGGAAAGTAAGACTGCTGAAAGAATGAGTATGGGCTTCTTTAAAATAATTTCCAGGGCCCAATTTTTTTTTAATCAACTTAAAATTTCTATACTTCGGGGCTGGAGAGATGGCTCAGAGGTTAAGAGCACTGACTGCTCTTCCAGAGGTCCTGAGTTCAATTCCCAGCAACCACATGGTGGCTCACAACCATCTGTAATGAGATCTGGTGCCCTCTTCTGGCCTGCCGTCATACATTCTGTATACATAATAAATAAATAAATCTTAAAAAAAAAAAATTTCTATACTTCATGAACCTTTGCATATGAATTTACACAGGATGTATGTTACCAAGATGTGTGAAAACAAGAAGGAAGCATAGACTGGATCTAGGGAACAAGAGATCCTACCCAAGCCGTTTTGTCCATATTAAAATAGGAGAGAACTAATTCCACAAAATTGCGGGCAGAGGCAGGCAGAGCGGCAGCGGCCGCAGAGGCAGGCAGAGCTGCGGCCGAGACGTGGTCGTAATAAAAACCAGAAACTAAACTATTACCTGTGAGGAGTTAGTGAAAACAAGGAGATTAAGAGCTTGGAACAAGGACGCCTTTAATCCCAGCACCTGGAGAAGGAGCCATCTCTGTAGGACGGAACCAGAACAGACCCAAACACTCTGTCTGAGGCCAATCCAGGACCCAGCTGCCGATCCTACGAAACCCAACAACCTATTTAGTTGGTGAGATTACCCAACTAAACAACCTGCTCAGCTGAGATCCATTTGGGAGAGGATTCAGAATCCTACAGTCTGCAGTCTGAGGAAACAAGATCAGCTGAGGAGTTGACGAATGAACATGACCTGAGAACACAAAAGAAGGCGCCGCCCAGCCACCGAACCAGATCACCGGAATCATAAGCCTACACTACACCGACCGGAAACAGGTAAGCCCTCATCTCCAGACCAGCAGATCAGGTTTCTAGCCCCTAGGCCCTACCCATTGGAGTCCCAGGCACCAGACAGCTACCTTTCCCTGCTCCCCCATCAAAAAAAAAAAAAAAAAACTCTACAAACCTAACAACCACTGAAACCATAAGCACACACTGCACCAACTGGGAACAACTGCTCCCAGAGACAGAACCCATTAACACTGATTGGACTAAGCTGCTGCCGAAGAAACAGAGCCTAACAGCACCGATTTAACCAAGAACTCCTAGTGGACCAAGACTAATAATTAGAACAAGAGAGGCACCTTCAGACACAGACACTGCCTACACGGAGCAGAGGAAGAGATGAGTAGACGCCAGTGCAAAAATACAGGCAACAACATAAAGACCTACCGATTCTACACCTGCAAGACCTGAGCATACCAAGGCAGAAGAAGCAGAAGAAATCAATCCTAAAAATGACTTTAAGGTGGAGCTGGAGAGATGGCTCGGAGGTTAAGAGCACTGGCTGCTCTTCCAGAGGTCCTGAGTTCAATTCCCAGCTACCACATGTTGGCTCACAACCATCTATCATGAGATCTGGTGCCCTCTTCTGGCCTGCAGTCATACATAATAAATAAATAAATCTTTTTAAAAAAATGACTTTAAGAAGATGATAGAGACCCTTAAAGAAGAAATGAAAAACTCCATTAAAGAGGAAATAAAAAAATCCCTTAAAGAAATGGAAGAAAAAACAAACAAAAAATTGGAAGAAATTAAAGAAAGCCAAGAAAAAGTAATTAAACAGATGAAGGGAACAATTCAAGATTTGAAAATTGAAATTGAGACAATAAAGAAAACACAAAGTGAGGGAATGCTGGAAATAGAAATCCTGACTAAATGAACAGGAACTACAGAAGCAAGCATAACCAAACGAATGCAAGAGATAGAACAGAGAATCTCTAACACTGAAGACACAATAGAACGTCAGTCAAAGAAAACACTAAAGACAAAAAGTCGGAACACAAAACATCCAAAAAAATTGGGACACCATGAAAAGACCAAACCTAAGAATAATAGGGATAGAAGAAAGAGAAGACTACCAACTCAAAGGCACAGAAATATATTCAACAAAATCATAGAAGAAAACTTTCCTAACCTAAAGAAATACCTATGAAGATCCAAGAAGCTTACAGAACACCGAATAGGCTGGATCCAAAAAAAAAAGTCCCCTCACCACATAATAATCAAAACACTAAACATATAGAACAAAGAAAAAATATTAAGAGCCGCAAAGGAAAAAGACAAAGTAACATATAAAGGCAGACCCATCAGAATAACACCAGACTTCTCAATAGAGAGTATGAAAGCTAGAAGGTCCTGGACAAATGTTATGCAGACACTAAGAGACCACGGATGCCAACCCAGACTATTATACCCAGCAAAACTCTCAATCACCATAGACGGAGTAAACAAAATATTCCACGATAAAACCAGATTCAAACAATACCTATCCACAAATCCAGCCCTACAGAAAGCACTAGAAGGAAAAATCCAACCTAAAGAAACTAAATACACCCATGAAAACTCGGGCAATAGATAATCCCACACCAACAAATACCAAAGAAGGAAAATGCAACACTACCACAAAAAAAAAATAATAGGAATTAACAATCACTGGTCATTAATATCCATCAATATCAATGGTCTCAACTCACCTATAAAAAGACACAGACTAACAGAATGGATAAGAAAACAGGATCCATCCTGCTGCATACAAGAAATACACCTTAACTTCAAAGACATTCACTACCTCAGAGTAAAGGGCTGGGAAAAGGCTTATCAATCAAATGGACCTAAGAAACAAGCTGGTGTAGCTGTCCTAATATCTAATAAAATAGACTTCAAACTACAATCACTCAAAAGAGATCAGGATGGACATTACATATTTATCACAGGAAAAATCCACCAAGATGAAGTCTTTATTCTAAACATTTATGCCCCAAATACAAAGACATCCACATTCATAAAAGAAACATTACTAAAGCTTAAATCACACATCAAACCCCACACAGTAGTAGTGGGAAATTTCAACACACCACTCTCACCAAAAGACAGATCTACCAGACTGAAACTTAACAAAGAAATAAAGGACCTAACAGATGTTATGACTCAAATTGACTTAATAGATATCTACAGAACATTCCATCCTAACACAAAAGAATATACCTTCTTCTCAGCACCCCATGGAACCTTCTCTAAAATTGACCACATGCTTGGTCACAAACCAAATTTCAACAGATGCAAAAACATTGGAATAACCTCCTGTATCTTAACGGACCACCATGCCTTAAAGTTAGAATTTAGCAACAACAAAAATAATAGAAAGCCTACAGTCTCATGGAAACTGAATAATGCCCACCTGAAACACCAATGGGTCAAGGAAGAAATAAAGAAAGAAATTAAAGATTTCCTAGAATTTAATGAAAATGAAAGTACAACATACCCAAACTTATGGGACACTATGAAAGCAGTGCTAAGAGGAAAATTCATAGCTCTAATGACTTAACAGCACATACTGAAAGCTCTAGAACAAAAAGAAACAAACTCACCCAGGAGAAATAGACGCCAGGAAATAATCAAATTGAGGGCTGAAATCAATGAAATAGAAACCAAGAGAACAATACAGAAAATCAATGAAACAAAGAATTGGTTCTTTGAAAAAAAAAAAACCCAGCCAAATTAACCAAAAGGCAAAGAGAGAACACCCAAATTAACAAAATCAGAAACAAAAAGGGAGAAATAACAACATACAACAAGGAAATCCAGAGAATCATCAGGTCATACTTCAAAAACCTGTACTCCACAAAATTGGAAAATCTGAAAGAAATGGAGTTTTCTGGATAGATCCCACATACCAAAGTTAAATCAAGACCAGATAAACTATTTAAGTAGACCAATAACCCCTAAAGAAATAGGAACAGTCATCAAAAGTCTCCCAACCAAAAAAAGCCCAGGACCAGATGGTTTCAGTGCAGAATTCTACCTGACTTTCAAAGAAGCACTAATTCCAATACTCTTCAAATTGTTCCACACAATAGAAACAGAAGGAATATTACCAAACTCTTTTTATGGGGCTACAATTACCCTGATATCCAAACCACACAAAGATGCAACAAAGAAAGAGAATTACAGACCAATCTCCCTCATGAACATTGATGCAAAAATACTCAACAGAATATTGGCAAACCGAATCCAAGAACATCAAAAAAATTATCCACCATGACCAAGTAGGTTTCGTCCCAGGGGTGCAAGGATGGTTCAACATACGAAATCTGTCAATGTAATACACCATATAAACAAACTGAAAGAAAAAAAAAACCACATGATCATCTCATTAGATGCTGAAAAAGCCTTTGACAAAATCCAACACCCCTTCATGATAAAGGTCTTAGAGAGATCAGGAATACAAGGAACATTCCTAAACATAATAAAGACAATTTACACCAAACCAACAGCCACCATCAAATTAAATGGAGACAAACTCAAATCCACTAAAATCAGGAACAAGACAAGGCTGTCCACTCTCCCCATATTTACTCAATATAGTACTTGAAGTTCTAGCTAGAGCAATAAAAACAAAAGGAAATCAAAGGGATACAAATTGGAATGGAAGAAGTCAAACTTTCACTATTTGCAGATGATATGATAGTATACATAAGTGACCCCAAAAATTCTACCAGGGAACTCCTACAGCTGATAAACTCCTTCAGTAAAGTGGCAGGATACAAGATCAACTCAAAAAAATCAGTAGCCCTCCTATACACAAATGATAAAAGGGCTGAGAAAGAAGTCAGAGAAACATCACCCTTTACAATAGCCACAAATAATATAAAATACCTTGGGATAACACTAACTAAACAAGTGAAGGACCTTTTTGATAAGAACTTTAAATCTCTAAAGAAAGAAATTGAAGAAGATATCAGAAAATGGAAGGATCTCCCACGCTCATGGATAGGTAGGATTAACATAGTAAAAATTGCAATCTTACCAAAAGCAATCTACAGATTCAATGCAATCCCCATCAAAATCCTAACACAATTCTTCACAGACTTGGAAAGAAAAATACTCAACTTCATATGGAAAAACAAAACCCAGGATAGCTAAAAGAATCCTGTATAATAAAGCAACCTCTGGAGGAATTACCATCCCTGACATCAAGCTCTACTATGGAGCTATAGTAATAAAAACAGCTTGGTACTGGTATAAAAACTGACATACAGACCAATGGAATCGAATTAAAGACCCTGACATTAATCCACACACATATGAACACCTGATTTTTGACAAAGAAGCCAAAACTATACAATGGAAAAAAGAAAGTATCTTCAACAAATGGTGCTGGAATAACTGGATGTCAACATGTAGAAGATTGCAAATAGATCCATATCTGTCACCATGCACAAAACTCAAATCCAAGTGGATCAAAGACCTCAACATAAATCCAGTTACACTAAACTTAATAGAAGAGAAAGTAGGAAGTACTCTTGAACACATTGGCACAGGAGATCACTTCCTAAATATAACACCAGCAGCATAGACACTGAGCACAACAATTAATAAATGGGACCTCTTGAAACTGAGAAGCTTTTGTAGGGCAAAAGACACGGTCAATAAGACAAAAAGACAGTCTACAGAATGGGAAAAGACCTTCCCCCAACCCCACATCTGACAGAGGACTGATCTCCAAATTATATAAAGAACTCAAGAAACTAGACATCAAAATA
>CABHPH010081428.1:0-19838 GCA_902168325.1 Peromyscus nudipes | reverse complement strand
TTAGGTGAAGACTAAACCAGATTTAAGTCGTTAACGTGTCTGCGCCTGTTTTCGGGCCGGCGATGTCCTTTCGTATAAGAACTATTCAAAGCCGGGCGGTGATGGCGCACGCCTATAGCCCTAGCGCTCGAGAGGCCAGCCTGGTATACGAAGCGCGAATTCCAGGACAGGCCCCAAAGCTACACGGAGAAACCCTGTCTCAAAAAAGAAAAAAAAAATTATTCAAAACCAGTCCGTCGGCCTTGGTGTCACGTGCCAATAATCAAGTTCTCGTTCCTCCTTTCGAGAGTTTGCAGCCAACCTGGATTATGTACTGAAACCCTGGCGCAAAAGTTCATGAAAGGAAACCCCCTTACTTTCCTTGAGAATTGTGGTGCTTTCCTCTAGAAGCTGGTTTCACTCTGGATCTACTGGGTCAAATTGACTGGCATTTGAAAGTGGAGCATGTACTGTTATTAAACACCCGGCATAATTTTGCAGGGAAGGTTGAGGCAAGGTTTGTGTAGCCCAGACTAGCCTTAGATTCCCGATCCTCTTGGACTCAGCCTCTAAAGTGCTGTGTTGATAGGCATGTGCCATCTTCCAACTCCTCTCACCCCCATGAGTCTTATATAAATTGGTGGTTGACTTACTGCAGAAAAGTACATCAAAACATTGTGGTCATCAAAAACTAAGTACAAGGCCTGAAATTTTCGATATATTTTTGTGAGTCCACTGGCCTGATAAAATAGTGTCTTGAGAGCCAGGGATATGGCTAAACTCATAAAGGCACTTGCCACCAAGCCTGACTGTCAGAGTTTAATCTCCCAAACCCACATGTGGAGAGAACTTACTTCTCAGACCAAACATAAAATAAGTATGAAACATAATTTTTTAGTGGGTGGAGTGGAGAGGTGGCTTAGCATTTAAGAGCACTGGATGCTCTTCCAAAAGAACAAGACCAGGGTTTGAGTCCCAGCACCCACATGTCAGCTCACTGCTTTCCATGGAGAAATGAAGCCCTCTAGTAGCTTCCTCTGCCAGAGCACTGCATACAAGTGGTTGTTGCCCTGAGAAGAGCCGGCAAAACATCCATACATGTAATTTTTAGAAAGTAAAAACAAAACTGGGTTTACTGCTCAAGTATACAGTCTTTTTGTTTGTTTTTGGCAGAATTAAAGAAAGCAAGCAAACGTATGACCTGCCATAAACGGTATAAAATCCAAAAGAAGGTGAGTGTTCCTGGGAGACATATACCAAATAGATTGCCAAACTGATTTTGTCGTCCTCTCCCCTCCATGGGGAAGGCTCTATTAATGATTTAGGGATTGGACGTGGATATAAGCTCTTAAACGTCAAGAATGCAGCTGTGGGAAGTTGCAGGGTGAGAGAAAGCCAAAACTGCCCACTGTGACAGAATCTTTACACAGAGCTGCTGAGTGATTTTTCTGTTTTATGCATACATGTTCTCTGCATAATTCCACTTGAAGTTCCATTTCTCTAGGGTGCTTCACGTGCATTATAAATTATGTCTTAAGATTGGCTTATTGCCAAAATCCTAAGTGCTAAAGTGTTTTTGTGGGGTGAGAATTTTTTTTAACTTTTGCACAATACTGAGGATTGAACCTATGGCCTCATGAATGCTAGGCAAGCACCCTCTTCCGACCTTCTTACAGTGTTTTTAATAGGTCCGAGAACATCATCGAAAATTAAGAAAGGAAGCCAAAAAACGGGGTCACAAGAAGCCTAGGAAGGACCCTGGGATTCCAAATAGTGCTCCCTTTAAAGAAGCTCTTCTTCGTGAAGCTGAGCTAAGGAAACAACAGGTAAATTTTGCAAGCTGGAGCTTGCAGTAGAGTGTGGTTTCCAGAGTAAACTAGCAACATGGGTCTCCAGCTCATTCATTTCTTTTGTGGCTCTGACACAGCTGGAAGAACTAAAGCAGCAGCAGAAACTTGATAGGCAAAAAGAACAAGGAAAGAAAAGAAAACTTGAAGTTGATCCTGGTGACGAACAGTCTAATGTGGAACCTCAGCAGGTGGGGTTATCTCTCCTGAAAAATGAGCTGTGCTCTGAAGCTGAAATAAAATTAAAGAAGTGAAAGATTAATAAAAAATGTAGATTGTCTCCTATTTAAAATACCAAATATATTGCCTGTAGTCATCTGTGGAAATGTTAATATTACTGGTAACAACCGCTGTTTCTGATTTTATCATCTTTTCCCCTAATTTTTATATCTTAGGAATTTGAAGAACCCAAAAGCAAGAAATCTAAATCCAGCAAACAGAATCCAAAGAAGTTGCATTGTCAGGAACTTAAAAAGGTATCTTAGTATAGGTTAGTGTCAAAAATGGTAATGAGACTTTGAAAACTTGAGAGCTCCTTTGTAAAGTGGGAATCCATAGAATCCATTGTTGCAGTCAAAGTCAAGAGGGTGGGTAGTGGATTCTTAGTGCATTTGCTTCCTAGCACTGCCAACCCTGATATTCATTTCCCAGGCTCAGTCTTCTCTGTTACCAGAACCTGACTAAGCCTTCTCAGTCAGTACTTCTAAGAAGGCCTGTTAAACTACATGTGCATTGTGGCTAGATCATGTGTTCTGACAGGATGAGGTTGTTTCCACTTTGGAGACCCATGTTTTATCAGGTTATCTGACTTGGTTGTGTAGGAAATATTGCTAGCATTCTTCATATAAAAATGAAGGCATGGAGCTCCTGTCTTCTGGACTCATGGCCACACTGAGGGTGTTGCTCAACAAGGAATGCTGTTGTGATGGTTTCTTACTTGACAGGTGATTGAGGCCTCCGATGTTGTGTTAGAGGTTTTGGATGCCAGAGATCCTCTTGGTTGCAGGTGTCCTCAAGTAGAAGAAGCTATTGTCCAAAGTGGACATAAAAAGCTGGTACTTGTATTGAATAAATCAGGTGAGTAGAAAGAATCCCCTTTGTCTCATGTGTGCACTTGTGAGGTATGAGGAAAATATCTGAACAGTCTGATTCTTCCTGAAGACTGATAAGATCCAACTCTGACCTCAACAGAACCAATACATGTGCACTGTGGTAGCCAAGGACGTGGGGAGGAGGTGGTTTCTGCAGGTGATTCCACTGGATTTTCCTGCTCTGCTATTCAGCACTTAGTCTCCCTTGGCTATGTGTCTGGGTGGGCTTGAGCAGCACGAAGAAGAGAACCCAGAAGAGAGATAATAAGGAATTGCCAGCAGTGGTTTTTAAGCTTCAACAGATATTGGGGGGGGGTATATTTTGTAGAAAACTAATATAAAAGTGATTTAAAATCACTGTAAGGCTTAGAAAGCTGGCGCCTCTTAGGTGAAGGAAAATTCTGGAAACGTGTGCGTAGGTTGACCTAGTACTTACATTGAGTGAGCAGTACTGGAGATACTGAGATTCAAAGTAGCTCAGTGGGTGCAATGCCTGCCTGGTACTCAAGATGGTTTGCTGCTTAGCACCACATAAAAGCAAGCATGGTAATGTGTTTCTGTGATCCACCACTGAGGGGAAAAAGGGAAGTTCTAAATTTCAAGGTCATTCTCAACTACATAGTGGGTTGAAGGCCTATCTGGAATACATGGGACTGGGGATATAGAAATAAAGACGCAACTCATCTCAAGACACAAGTTACATGACAAGTTTACTTTTCTCCTTAATTCCGTTTGAAAGATTGGGGAAATGCAAATTAATACAGTCAATAGTTTACCACATTTAGTAAATTAGGCTTAAAAACCACCAAACTGAAGCATGTCTTTTCCCGATTCTTACCAGATCTAGTACCAAAAGAGAATTTGGAGAACTGGCTAAATTATTTGAATAAAGAATTGCCAACAGTGGTGTTCAAAGCTTCGACAAACCTGAAGAGCAGAGGGAAGGTGCTCAAGGTACACTATTAGTGGTGGGAAATGTGGTTTCCTCGGGTTTGTGATGATTGAAATATGATGAGTATGCAAAATGTTGATTAAGATGAAAAGCAATAAGATCCAACTCTGATTTCATCAAAAGGTCATCTGAAAGGCAGTGGAGCCCAGTGGGTTTTCTAAGAGCTGGACTCTGGTGCCAGACTTACTCTATTCCACCCAATGGTACTTGCCAGAGTTAACTAAAACTACTGTATTTTGGATTTTTTAATGTCTAAAGGTAAAGAAGAAGAAGACTGTTCCATTCCAAAGTAAAGTCTGCTGTGGCAAGGAAGCCCTTTGTAAGCTTCTTAGAAGTTTTCAGCAGTCATGTGGAAAAGCTATTCAGGTTGGAGTAATTGGTGAGTTTCATTCAGCACATTTAAGTCTAAGATACTTAGCCAAGGACATCACGTTGTGGAGTGTGAACACGTTAATTACTAAAGAAAGGGTTTGTTCTCAAATGTTAATTCTGACTTAACTCACCAAAACACTGAAAAAAAATACCTACCAGCTTTAGAAGTTGGCATCTGAGAGAACACTTAACCTGGTATGGGCAAGGCAACTACCAGAAAATGTGGTTTATAATCTGAGTTTACATTTTTTTTGTAGGTTTCCCAAATGTGGGGAAAAGCAGCATCATTAATAGCTTAAAACATGAACGGATATGTAATGTTGGAGTTCCCATGGGACTTACAAGGTAAATGAAACTTAATAGAAAGACATCAGTAAAAGAAAGATAGCTTGTGCTGAGCTAGGAAAGTTGATTGGAAAGGTCCAGCTACCTGCAGTTGAGTTTGAAAGGTTGAGGAAAGCTGCCTCAAAGAAGGTAATTGGACCTGGTCCGGAAAGATAAGGAAATAACCAAGTTTGGATATGTTGCACTGTAACATACAGTGCTTATTTTAGAAGGACTCTCTCTGTTAGGGTTTCACATAAACATGAAGCAATGATGACAAATTGGATCTGACTGCTGTGCTGAGTTTGTTCAATCCAACCCTGAGCTTCATGTTGTCTTGCCCTTAGACAGACCAGTGTCCCTGTTAATTCCATCTCCCTCTCTTTTTTTCTTTCAGGAGCATGCAGACTGTCCCTTTGGACAAGCAGATCACAGTCATAGATAGTCCATGCTTCATTATCTCACCATCTAACTCCTCTGCTGCACTTGCTCTACGGAGTCCAACAAGCATTGAAGTACTAAGACCACTAGAGGCTGCCAGTGCCATTCTGTCCCAGGCTGATAGTCAACAGGTAAAAGAATTCCCCTTGAGCTCCTTACCACTGTTCTGTATCTACACAGATGAATGACAGTTCGTGTTTTGTTTTTAAGGTGGTATTAAAATACACTCTCCCGGGGTATAAGGATGCCCTGGATTTTTTTACTAAACTTGCTCAGAGAAGAGGTCTGCACCAAAAAGGTGGAAGCCCAAATGTTGAAAGTGCTGCTAAACTGCTATGGTCTGAGTGGACAGGGTAAGGTTTCTTTGAAGTATTGGCATTGAAGACAACATAGAATAATAAGGGGACTCAACTGTGTTTGACAGATCTTATTTTTAATGCCAGTGCCTCATTAGGTTACTACTGCCATCCTCCTACACCCTGGAGTCCTTCTCCACATCTCAGTGAAATTATTGCAGAAAACATGAAGAAGGGCTTTAATCTAGAAGAACTAGAGACAGATAACGCACACAGTATACAAGGTGACATTGTTTTTCCTTTGTACTGATGGGTACAGCAGTGACAGTGCTAGAAGTCTTAGCTGTTGACCTGAGTTGTGTTCCTCCTCTAGTCCTCAAGGGCCCTCATCTAACTAACAGAATCCTCTTCCGGTCCTCGGGCCTGACAAGTGCAGTAATTGAAGAAGCAGACATACCCGAAGAATTGCCAAGACAGAAAGAACACAAACAGGATGGTGAAGATGAAGGAAATGTTGATGGGGAAAACAATGTAAGTGACTTTTCTAGCATTACTGCATGGAAAGAATGAGGAGGGGCCAAAGGGAGAAACAATTGGTGACAGAATTCCTAATTAGGTGTGCCGCCCAAGGTTGATCTATCCTACCTCATAGGGTTAATAAGATGTCTTTGGTCCACAGGCAGAGAGCTCACATGTACCCCCTGTAGAAGACACCAGGGAGATGTTACCTGTGGAATCAATAGCAAGTGAGTCTGGGACAAAGGACATTGAGCACAATTGCCTGTATTTTCTTGTATAAAAATCTCACTTTCCTTTCTTTCCTATGCAGGTAAACCATCTGACAGATCATTTACCTTGGATAAAATGAGTGAAGAGGATGATGATGCCTATGACTTTAAAACAGATTATGTATAACTGCTACAGATGTTAGATGTGTGCAGTGTCCCAGATTGATAGGACACAAACTGTAAATCTTGTGAATATGTATCATGTTACGTACATTAAAAACTACAAAGCATTTGTGTCAGGTGTGGTGGCACACACCTTTAATCCTAGCCCTCAGGAGGCAGAGGCAGGAGGATCTCTGCCTTCGTGGCCAGCCTGGTCTACAGAGTGAGTCCCTGGACAACCAGGGCTACACAGAGAAACCCTGTTTAAAAAAAAAAAAAAGTGAGTGGGTAGGTGGTCTGTATGCCATGGGGTGGAGGCTCTAGAAGAATGCATTGATCTCCTGGAACTATAGTAATACTGTTGTGACCTGAATTGCTGGAAATTGAACTCTGGAAGAACAGCAGTGTTTACATTATTACAATAAGGGAGAAGAGGAAACAGATGAGATGTCCTGGGTAAACTGGAGTGGGGGGTGGGAACATGAGGGATCAGGATGGTCGAGTTGGGGTTGGAACAGAAGGAAAGAGTAATAAAAGAAATACCTTGTTAGAGGGGGGCTCCTAACAATAGTGGAGAGGGTGCCTGAACTGGCCTTCCCCTGTAATCAAGATTGGTGACTACCCTAACTCAGAACCTTCATCCAGTAACTGATGGAAGCACAGGAAGAGCTCCACAGCCAAGCACTGGGCTGAGCTCTGGGAGTCCAGTTGAAGAGGGTGGAGGGATTCTATGAGCAAGGGGCATCAAGATCATGGCAGGAAAACCAGAGACAGCTGACCTGAGCTTGTGGGCTCTGGATGGACAGCTAGGGACCAACCCAGGCCCCCTGTAGCTTGATCTTTTGTGGGCCCCCTAGCAGTGGGACCAGGACCTGTCCCTGATGCACCTATTCAATACAGTGGGATGCCTTGTTCAGCCTTGATGTAGCAGGGAGGAACTTGGTCCTGCTGCAACTTGATAGGCCATGCTCTGTGGATTCCCAAGGGAGACCTTACCCTATCTGAATAGAGAGGGAAGAGTGGAAGGGGGTGGGGGGAGAGAAGGAGGAGAAACTGGATATGTAAAATTTAAAAAAACAAAACAAAAAACAAGCTGCCTTTGTCAGGAGACTGGGTGCCAATATGAAAAGATTTCTAAAACGTTTACCCTTTTCTGCTTTTCAATCTTTGGAATTATGAGGCTATATTATTTTAAAAATAAAAGTTGAAAATGTGAAAAAAAATATGGGGGAGAAAATTAGTTCTCTGGAAGCAAAGAGATTTATTGGAAAATGTAGATTTTATTTACAAACTGGACCACAGGTTACAAAATTTAAACCAGCTGCAGTTCCTAACTACAGCAGCTAGACAAGTGCTGGTTTTATCAGTCCTTCAGGTCAGTCAGCAACATAGTAAGCAAGCATTTGGTAAGGCAGATGGAGATATTTGTAGTCATCTGGGAAGCTGACTGCCACAGAAGCAATTTGTGATCTCCACCAGCTGAAACGTCCCCTTTTCTGTGAGTTGCTACAGAGGGACTCCAGCCTAACACTATTAGCTTCCCACATGTGTCTTCCAGGATTTCCTGAGTGATGCATTTAGCTTAAATTATAGTTCACTTTATGTTTGAGGTATCCATATGTCTTCGGATTAAACTGAATTTGCCTGTTGGGTCTGGAATATACCATTTTTCCCAAACATCAGCATATGAAGCGGCTCTTCCCCAAGGCTTGAAGTGACCATTCCAGTGAAGTAACTTGGCAGCCTTTACAAACTGGGGTGAATACCGTTTTCCAGCACTGGAACCTTAAAGAGAGAAAAAGTGCCAAGTGATTGTACTAGTAAGACAGAGCAATGCTGTGCTAAGCTGCAGAAACCTTAAGAGAAACACTGGGTACAGCTCATCCCTAAAGAGGAGTTAGATACCAATTTCTAATTAGCTTAAATCGGCTGCTATTTTTTCTTTGTTCTGATGTAGAGTCTGCTACGTGGCTCTGGCTGACCTCAACCTCAAGGTAGTACTGCTGCCTTAGCATTCCCAAGTGCCAGGATTACCAGCATAAACCACCATACCCAGCCTGACAAACTCTTACTTACCAAGGTGGCGGACATTCCACATAGGGTCAATGGTGGAATGCTGTTGATAAAATACGATAAGCAGAGGAGGCGTGGTGATGCTGCCAGCCAGTGTTCTACTGTACAGTCCCTCTCTTGGTAAAACAAAGAATGTTAGTGAACAGTACTGACCAACTTCTATTAGTAAAAACTTTAAATAGCTGAATGAGTTACATACTTACTCTACATTAAGTTTCATCCATTTCTCTAGCTGGTTAGTTACATTCTGTCTTTTCCATTCAGTCAAGTTTGCAACAAAAACTCCAGGATTGAAGGAGCAGGTGCTGGCTTTCATGGAAAGCTTACGAATTCTTTCCTTTTTATAGTCAAGATAGCCAATATAATTGTACTAAAAACACAAATGAGACATTTGCTGCTTCAAACAAAATTTTTTTTATAGCAAAGAAGTCAGTCAGACAAAGGAGACTTCTCAAGTTATTAGCAAAAGTGACATAGGTCTGACAAATACAGTTAGGATCTAAAATTTGTCTTAGTAAGTAGAATATCTGAGGAGAATTTGGTTGTAAAGTCCATAAATGAATCCACAGAAAAGTAGGCATGCGATTTGAAGTGAAGTAAACTGCTTAATGTAAGACTGAGCCCTGACTCTATCACTTCAAGCTTTCATAGCGAACAAGGTTTGCAGTAATTTACCTGGTTCCCTGCCCCCCGGATGATCACTTTCGTAGAGGCTGAATCACAGTCTTCTGAAAATGCAGCGGCATGTCCTGGCTTCAGTGGTGTGTTGTACAAGGCAAGAATATCACCTGAAATGGATGAAGGGACATGAACAACTGCTGTTGAGATTCTGTTTCTTCTACTTTTTCCCCATATTTTCAAGACAGGGTTTCTCTGTGTAGTCCTGGCTGGCCTGGAACTTATTCTGTAGACCAGCTGGCCACGAATTCACAGAGACCCACCTGCCTCTGCCTCTGAGTGCTGGGATTAAAGGCGTGCGCCACCACAATCCTGCAATCTGTTCCTCCCACTTCCAACGGTGGCCTTTTGTGGTAGACTATCATAGGACAACCCTACAGCCCAGAATCCAGATGAGAAAAAGAGCTCATTCTTTGGTACCTTGTACAATTACATCATCATCCATGTATATGGCCTTCTTTGCACTGGGAACCAGAACTGGCAAGTAGAACCTTGCAAAGGTTAACTGAAAAGGAAAGAAGCATCAGCCAGGAGATAGTAGCTGGGCTCTTATTTGTAGACGCTATTAGAACGTTCTCAGAACCCTTATAAAAGACAGTCAATGGACTCTTGGAGCTGCCCAGGTTTGGTCCCTAGGGAACTACTTGCACTGTACTCAGTTACCCAAGTATTCTAATCAAATACTCCCCAGTAGAAACAACGACACATGGAACTCACTGGTTTCATGGACTCCCCCTGGTCAGGATCCTCCTTTACTTTCCCTTCCAAAAGTTTAGTGTCAAAATTTACAATTTTGTACCTGATGCTTTTCAGGGAAACACTGTTAAGCCAGGACCTGACAAAGAAAAAACACATTTCAGTCTTAAACAGTTGTGTTTCTAAAGTAGAGCCTTATCTCTGTTTGCTTTTCTAACAGTGGCATAGTGCAATGCAAGAGAAACCCAAGGCACAAAACAGATGCTTCAAGTTCTTTATCTCTCTAATACTAGGGGTTCCTCACCGGAGATGAAGGAAGGCATTCCCACCAAAGTTCCTTCTCAACCAAGAATCTCTGAGAGAATCTCTTCTCCCAAAGCTTTACTATACAAACTCTAGACTTGAGAATACCCCCCCAAAACATGGACTTGATTTCTTTTCTTGAGGTACTATCTTATTACATTGCCCAGGGTGACCTTGAATTCACTATTCTCCCTCAGCCACCCAAATGCTGAGATTACAAGGGTGCACCATCACGCCCAGCTGGGCCATAGACTGTTTAGCCTTCTAAAAAATGAGTCCAATCTTAATGGCAGTAAAAGCTAGTTATCAATAAAACTAGTGTTCAATGTCAGCTACAGAATAATTATTTACTGTGATGAACCTAAGAAATTCACCCACCTGACTCTGTAAAAACAGCCCATGTTACTTGCAGAAGCACTATACATCTTTTCTAGTTCATTCCAGACCTGCGGTATGTTTCTATAACCCAGATGGGTTCTGAGTTTTTCAAGAATGAAAACATAATTTTCATGAATGTGAATCATGGAGAAAGCTGTAAGAACAGAAATACTCAGAACTCTGACAGACTCAGACAAACTGCTTTTTAAAGTAAGTTTTGTAGATTTCTGTTTTTAATTTTTTGTTGTTGTTGTTTGTTTGTTTTCGAGACAAGGTTTCTCTGTGTAGTTCTGGTGCCTGTCCTGGATCTCACTCTGTAGACCAGGCTGGCCTCGAACTCACAGAGATCCACCTGGCTCTGCCTTCCGAGTGCTGGGATTAAAGGCTTGCGCCACCGCCGCCCGTCAGTTTTTAATTGTTTTAAGGCAGTCTCATACACCCCAGCCTGTCCTTAAACCCACTTGGTAGTCAAGGATGCCCTCAGAACTTCTGATTCTCCTGCTTTTACCTCCTGAGTGCCGGGAAGACAGGCATGAGCCACCATGCCCAGTTTCTGTGGTGCTGGGAACTGAACCCAGTGCTCTGAGCATGCATATCTGTAAGAAGCTATGACTCATAAATCAATATAGTACTTCCCTTATTCAGAAAGTCAGGTTGCCAAAACGTAAACCTATTACTAAAAGAACTGTGGAATTAACAGTGTGACTATGACATCTAGTTTAGTTCCTGACATAAATTATCATTTCTCTTGCCACAGAGACATGACACAATCACGTGAAAAAACTATCTGTACTGTGTGTGTGTGGTAAAACAGGACGATATCACAACATGCTGTACAATAGTTCCTGGCTTAGCAGTGGGCCGGGAAGAGCATCAGGTAGAGGCAGAATCATTAGGAAAACAGTGCTCACCGGAGATGGTCTGCTGTACTGTTGAGTGTAACAATGTAAAAAATCACATTGGAGCGAGTGTTATGATGAATGCTATTTATGGCTGCAATGGTCCCACCCAGCCTGTCTTCAGAGGCAGCAATGACCACAGGAATCTCCTCTTGTCTCCCATGTACTGGATGCTGATGAACATCCACGACGAGGTCTACGGGCTGAAGCCCCAGAATCCCCGAATCTGCAAAGATCACACACAAGGAAAGCACCGCAAACAACCTCATGATTTTTTGTTCTGGTTTGGTTTGGATTTTGTTTCTTTTGTTCTTTGAAACAGTTTCACTATGTAGTCCTGGCTGGCCTGGATCATGCTATGTAGACCAGGCTGACTTCAAACTCAGAGATCTCCCTGTGCTGAAAGTAAAGGTGTTTACATAAAAAAATGTAAACATGCCCAGCAAGTTTTTTATTTTTTTATTTTTTGAGACAGGTTTTCTCTATGTAGACTTGGCTGTCCTGGAACTCACTCTGTAGAACAGGCTGGCCTTGAACTCACAGAGATCCACTGTGATGCCTCTGCCTCCTGAGTACTGAGATTAAAGGCGTGTGCCGCTACCACCCGGCTGCCCAGCAAGTTACAGAGTCCAAGACATGGAAGGAGATAACATGAGAATTAAAGTAGCAATTTACTTATTCTTGCCCATTAACTTTGAAGCATACAATAGAATATTGTGTTTTCATATATGTAACCACTTGGAAAGAAGTGGGAGAATTTTAAAAAATAATCTGGCAACAACACTCTTGGTACACCATTAGTAGGGAAGTTACAGAACCTTTCTAAAATGTATTCTGGCAGTTTATAAGCAGCCTTAAAGGGGTCTTAATCATTCTTTCTTTTTTTTTTTTTTTTGGTTTTTTTTGGTTTTTGTTTTGGTTTTGGTTTTTTTGAGACAGGGTTTCTCTGTGTAGCTTTGCGCCTTTCCTGGAGCTCATTTGGTAGCCCAGGCTGGCCTCGAACTCACAGAGATCCGCCTGCCTCTGCCTCCTGAGTGCTGGGATTAAAGGCGTGCGCCACCAATGCCCAGCTAATCATTCTTTCTTAAGGACAATATCTAAAATAGAGAAGAGTCAAATTTTTAGGCTGAGGATTAGCTCGGCAGTAAGGGTATAGTTCCGCATGTATAAGGCCCCGGGTTCAACTCAAGCACACCAAAACAAGCCACCCTTTTATTTATACTTATGAAAACCTAGAAACAGTTTTGCAAACCACAAATCGTATGGAGGCAAAAAAATCAATGTAACAGATCATGATCAGAATTTACTCTCCTGAGCTGGGGGATGAACCTCGGCTCTAGCATATGTTAAGCAAGCTCTCTACTGCTAAGCTATATCCCTAGACCTATGATTTGAGTTTAAACAGGAAAAACTTTGGATTGGAATAGAAAAATAAATTTAAAACGAGAGTTCAATACAAAACAACTGCAGTATTACTCTGTAAACCGTCCTTGCCTTTTATGATACAGTGGGACCTCCATATTTATGATTTCCACATCTGCTGATTTAATCAACCACAGGTGGAAAACATCAGAAAGCAATTACTGTGCTAAATATGTAGAACTTTGATTTTTATCGTTAGTACCTAAATAGTCCAATATAACGTGGATTTATACTATACAAGATATACGTAGAGATACTTTATAGTACATAGTAAGATGTACACAAGTTATATGCAAGTTTTTTGTAATTTTATGCAAAAGGTACAAGTATCTGAAGATTTGGGTACTACAGCCAGTCCTATGAATATAGAAGGACAGCTGTATATTCACTCTGCCACCAATGAACACTGAGTCTTATTATATGCTAGATAATGTCTAGTCCTGGAGTTACAACCATGAATAAAGCATGTGAATTTTAACCAGACAGATATCTATGCCTATGTATGTGCTGCATGTAATGCAGTTCTTACTGTGGGATTGCCATCAAAATCTGAAAGTTTAAAAAAAAAAAAAAAAGGAAAGAAAATGTATCTTTTTATGGATACAAATAAATTTAACAGCATTAAAATTACATACACAAATAAAAAAGTCTTAATTACATATATGTTTACATTATGCTTGTGATAAAAATCACATGGAAAAGTTTGTTTTTATCATGTAGTTTAATATAATCTCAAATATATAGAAAAAATACAAAGTGAGAAAAGATACCAGGTCAAAATTTTTATAGTAGGTTCTCGGGTCAATGAAATAACTTGTTCAACTAGTTCTGACTAAATAACCCCAGTTCTGTCTCCAAGTGCTGGGCCTATAGATATGAGCTGACTCTGGCTTTATTTCCTTTTTGAGAAAGAGTCTTATGTAGCTCAGGCTGACCTCAACTTGGTACATAAGCAAAGACGGCTTCAACTCCCCCGCCCCCAATACCCTCGCCAATGTTACTTATTATTGTGTGTATGTGTATGTGTATGTGTATGTGTATGTGTATGTGTGGTAAGCCATGGTGCACACTGCTGGATTGCTACCCACTAGAGGTGTGTGTATATATTTTTTAAAATAAAGTCTTGCTATTAACTATACTGGCCTCGAATTCATGATTCTCTTGCCTTGCCTCACTTCCCAATTGCTAGGATTTTGGGGGTGTGTCGTCATATCTAGCCTCAAAAATGATTTTTGAAAACAAGGAAAATTATGGTTCACACCTGTAATCCCATCCCTACAGAGGCTGAGGCAGGAGGATCAAGAATTCAAGAACAGCCTAAACTACACAGTGAGTTTGAAGCCAGTCTAAGCCATAGATCCAGTCTCAAAACAACAGAAAACAACAACAAGATATCTACAAACACCCTGAAGCCTCAAATATCCCTCATTACCAGGGTAGACTCATATGAACAACTAGATAGTTGCAATGTAATTATACAATAAAATGATTTTTAATCAGCTGACAGACTTTGATTTGTTTTACTACAAAAGTCCCACTGCCGTGATTGCTAAGTTAAAAGAACGTGACAACAGCAAGCATCAAACATCAGGTCACTGCCTCTGCTCATCTTCTAAAGCTCTGACCTGCTGGAAGGCAAGTGGATGGCAGCCCACAGACACTCCTTTGATAGAACGAATATTCTCTCAGATTAAGTCCTTAGCTAAAGACTTCACTACAGAGAGAAGAGCAAGCGGGAGGCACCATCTGAAACTGATGAGTACCCACTGTGCCTTCTGTTGGAGTAAACTTGGACAAGCTGCCAGACCCAGACCCCGACTTGCCCCTATGTTGAACTCCAGTCCCTCCCCCTTTGCTAACTGCTATCCACCTTATCCAGACAGCCTCAGCAAGGCAGCTTCTAAAGCCAGAGCAGCCTTGTCTGGACAAACTACTCCAGGAAGTCGGACTTGCACATAGTCTTGAATCTGCATTTAACTTCCCACTGCCAAAATCTCCTCTGTAAAATCCAAGCATTCCCTTCCTTCTTTTCACAGACACCCTTCCCCACTGTGTCTGGCCTCTGCTGTTTGAAATGAACAGTCCTATCTGCTGAGGCCACTGGTCTCTTTTGGTCTTCTGCCCCTTTATACTGTCTCGGAGTCTTTGTAAGTCCAAGAAGCAAGTTTTCTTTAACATAGTGCTATAAGTTAGAATGTGGACACGAGGACCCCTGTGGTACTGAGTTGGTAAAGGTTCCCATACCTGAAACTTCATTCCTTAGCAGACTACTCAAGCTGAGGAAGTTATGGTGCAAAACCAGTAAGAAGAGAACAACAGCCAGGACCCAGATGATGATGTTTACTGAAACAGAGGAAACCTGCGTTACATCTTTTAGCTTTGGTCTAGGTATAAAAACAATGGAATTTGGAGAGAGAGAAAACACATACCTTTACGGAATGACATCCTTTTCTTCTGTCTTACACAAACATTAGATACTAATCCTGTAAAAAAGAAGTCCCCAAAGTCAGTAAGTACATGAGAATGGTCATCAAAATACTTAAACACTCTTATTCAGACACTTATTTTTAAATTAATAACTTCCAAGCACCCAATCTGGAGCCTGAAAAAAGATTTTTTTTAAATTTATTTATGTATTTATTTATTTATTTATTTATTTAATGTATGTATGAGTGCGCTTTCTGTATGTACACCTTTATGCCAAAAGAGGGCATTAGATCCACCTACAGATGGTTGTGAGCCACAATGTAGGTGCTGGGAATTGAACTCAAGACCTCTGGAAAAGCAGCCAGTGCTTTTAATCTCTGAGCCATCACTCCAGCCTAGAGCCTGAAAATTTTATGATGATCGTAATACAGTATTTTCATATGATATTTGAGAACACATAGCTTTAGCCAGCTCCAGGAGATTCAACACTTTCTTCTGGCCTCTGCAGGTACTGCATGCACATGGTACACACACACAGAGAAGCAGGAATGTTCGTATACACATAAAAACCTGCTTTTAGGGAAAATAAGCCAGGCTGAGGACATATCTCAGTGGGTAAGAGTGCTGGCTGGGTAAGTACAAGGAGCTGCACGTGTATCTGCAGCTCCCACGTCAAAAGCTGGGCATGGTCACATGCACAACTGTGACCTCAGCACTGTGGGAGGGAGGCAAAGAGAGGAGGTTCCCTGAGGCTTGCTGAGCCCAGCCTAACTCCAGATTCAGTAAGCAGAGAGTGATCCAGCAGTACACTGGAGGTCCGCCTCTGGGCTCTGCACACCTGCACGTACAACACAGTGAGAAAGTGGGTCCAATGCTGGCACTCTCTGGGCCCCTCTGCCCATTCGACACCTTTCCTTTTTCAAAACAATCCAATGGAAATAAGACTGTAGATATGTATTTATGGAATTATCAATTAAACACATTTCTACAACAATCTCTTAGAAATACTTCCTCAAAGATAGATTTTATAAACCAGAAACTGGGACTCTAGGTTTAAGACCTTTAACCCTTTTGTAAACTTCACCTATAGTATATCTAAACGTGTAGACAGGGATAGTTACTTTACAAAGCACTTTCAGCCAGACCACACTGCTAAGAAGGTTAATCTAAACCGTGTGTACATTGGGCATTTAATTTCCCAAGGTCTTTATAAAAGCAGGGATATCTATTTTAAATTGGACCATGGGTCATATTACAAATCTGAGGCAATGTAACTCAGACTTACAAAGAACAATCTAAAACACATGAACACACTTCTGTTTAGAACAGTACACACAAAACACATTCCACCAATTAACTTCCTCTATAAAAAAAAAAATACACATTATAGACCACCAAGGTGGCTCAGTGAGTAAGTGTGTGTTTGCAGGACAAGTCTGATGACCACAGTCCGATCCCCAGAAACCAGGGGAAAAAACGACTCCTGAAAACTGTCCTCCCTCTGACTTCCACTTGTAAGCTGGGAAGAGAGCCCAGTCCACGAAGTGCTTGCTGGTCGAGTCAGGACCCAAGTTAGATCCCCAGAACCTACAGAAAAACCGGGGTGTGGTAGCAGACTCATATCCCATCACTGAGATGAAGACAGGAGCATCCCTGGTGGATGGCCATCTTGAGGAACACCACTGGAGGCTGACCTTTGGCCTCCATATTTTTTGTTCTTATACACACACAGGACTGCACATACAAAAAAATAAAAGAATACACATTATATACCCTGTTATCAGTCTTTATCACATCATAGGCTGAGTCTCACATACAGAAGCTGGCAAATTGGGAGCTACTCAATAAAGCCTTAACATCTGCCTGCTTTGAGTTAAATTCCACCAAGACTGGATAAAACAATCTCATTCCAACAAACTCCAGTTAGTTGCTGGTACAAAAGGCAATGTTTTATCTCATCAACTCCCATTACGTTAGTTACAGGTAGCACTGTATATGGACTGGAAGTCACATGTATCTGAGCTACTCCAGTTAGCAGAACATAAGAAAGACACTTCTAGCAAGTACTGAATGTACTTAAGTAGATACACATGACAGAATGCAATTGATGATAAGTCTTCCAGTTACCTACACGAACAGTGCCAGCTATCAGAGTAAATCTGACCAGCGTTGTTTCCTGGTAATGAGAGTTCCTTGATCTGCTCAGAAGGAGCTCTCGAAATCTCTTACACATTGTAGGTGTATAATAGTGGCAACATTTTTGTCAGAGCACGATTGTGTACAATTTTCTTCACTATGAAAATTCATGATGATTTGCTCAGAAATATAAAACTTTTACGTTTTACATTGTATACAAAAAAACCTCCTCATAAACACACACACACAGAGAGAGAGAGAGAGAGAGAGAGAGAGAAAGAGAGAGAGAGCGAGCGAGCCCAGGACAGATATTACCCAATAATATGAAATAAATCTTAAGGAAAAATATTCTTCTGTTTACTGTTGCTTTTGAGACAGGATCTCAACTCTACAGCCCAGGCTGACCCTGAACTTTCGATCCTGATGCCCAGTGCTGAGATTATAGGGCTGCGCCATATTTCAGACTCTTCTTTTTTTTTTTTGTTTGTGTATGTATATATGGCATGTGTGAATGTATGTATGTGTGCTTGCATGTATGAGTGCAAGTGTGTGTGGGGGGTCAGAGATTGACATCAGGTGATCACACTCCACCTTACAAAGTCTCTCAATTGAACCCCAACTTGCCAGTCTATTTGGTCAGCTTGTTCACAGGATCTCAGCTCCACCTCCTGAGTGCTGGGATCACAGGTGGGTTGCCACACCCACCCTGCATTTACATAGATACTGGGGACTTGAACTCGGTCCTCACACCTGTGTGGTAAGCACATTACCTATCTCTCTAGCCAACCTCCATCTCTAAAACAAACAAATAAATATGCTAGCTACCTGTCTATATATTCACAGTCTCAACAACTATTTTTTAATTTCCCCTCCCATTATTGTGGACCACACCTATTCACAAGAAGCCTTCCCACTGGGTGCCCTGTGCCCCCTCCAACAACTGTCTTCACACAGCGTCATGAACTCCTCTCCGTTCCTGGTGGAGCATACCCAGCGCCATGCCAGCATGTTCTGGGTCGTCCGTTAGTTAAAGGGGGAGGAGGAGGGAGTGGAGGGCAGACAGAACAGCACTCTGCCTCCTTCACACTGAAGGACTGAAAGATCTGAAACACCCTTCTCCCCGCCTTTGCTTCTCTGTTCTTAGATGTCTGTTCCTATTTCAAACGCTCTTGTGGAGCCCACCAGCCGATGTCCTCTTCTTACACCAACAATCTCACTCTTCCCTCTCAGTTATGAAACCATCACATATATGTATTTGCACCCTGTGAATGTAAGTTCTATGGAAACAGGGAACTAAATGACAATGTAACTCTACTGCTGTATCCCTGTCACCTAGACCATCCCCACCAAAGAAACAGGCATGTGGCATTTGTTGACCGGTCTTGCTAATCCAGGAGCATCCAGTTCTCCATTCAAGAAGAGAATGTAATCTTAATGATAATGGACACTCAATTCCAGCATAAGGAAATGGGATTCTAGCTGAGCACTAGCTCAAAGGGGACCTGGCAAAACACCATTTCGGTTTTCCATCGTTTTATGGTCCAAACACATTATGGTCTCTACCGCAAGAAATGCACTGGTAGGGATACAACCCTGAGGGATGAATGGCTATACTTGTAACGGAGTGAGTCTACTCATACATACTAAGAAAACATAGGGAAGGAGAAAGGAGGAAAGACCCATGGAAAGTGCTGTTGCCCTACGCTGTCCTGGCTCTGAGGTCAGAAGTGCCAAAGGAGTCCGTATTTTTCTGTAGGGTGGCAAAGTACAAGGAGACCCGGACATTCTCTTCACCCCTTTGCTGGCTAGGTCCTACTTGACTGTCATGGTCAGGAAATTTCCCCAAACCCCACGTTGCACCTCTCTGGGTTCCATCTCCTGGATGCCTCTCCCTCACAGCTAATTCAACAGCCATATATTTCTGGAGTGATGTGGCCATCATCTCCCTTGACACATTCAAGTTCTAAGTCATAGCTGTGCCCGGGTCCATTGGCTGGAAAAAAAAAAAAGATTGAAAAATTGGTGGCTCCGTGGATGCGTAGATGCGGGCAGCAGCAACCTCCCGGCCTAGAGTGCCTAGCATCTCACTGACTCTGCATGCACAGCGGAGTGTCCAGAGAGGCAGATGGTCCCACAGGGCCAGATCCCCAGAACGGGTACCCCATCTAGCTCACTAATGAGGGAAAGCTCGCGCTTTTGAAATACACACCACCCTGGAAAAAGGGGGCTAAGGGAAACTTAGCTGGTCTTTACCAGGAGGACCTGGTCTGGGAGTGTGAGAGCCATGGAAACCGGCAACCAAGTAGTTGGGCTGAATTTGGGACCTCCTGGGTGGGAGTGTGGTGGCTCCTTCCAGAAGGCGTGGGGCCGCTAGGGCCTCGCGTCTCTTCTCCGAGGCAATCTCCTTTCCCTGGAGGATGTGGCTCGGTTATCTTCCCTAACTCTAGGGGTCATCAATGGCCTCCTTACGCTCAGGAGTGACGGGGAGGTGGTGTGGCATTCCCGGGATCCCGCCACGCACTGACACGCCAGGTTAGAGCCGCGTCAGACGAATCGTGGCCTCGGCAGCTCGGCGCAGCCAGCTTTACCTGCACTGGGAGGAGGGGCCGCCGCCCGCGCCCCGGCCCGCCCCGC
>CABHPH010081423.1:0-16104 GCA_902168325.1 Peromyscus nudipes | reverse complement strand
TTACTCATAGCTGGATTGAAAGAGTGTTTGGGAAATGTGGCAATGTGGTTTACATAAGTATTCCACATTACAAGTCTACAGGGGATCCCAAGGGATTTGCCTTTGTGGAGTTTGAAACGAAAGAACAAGCAGCAAAAGCCATTGAGGTACGTCTGTGTGACCCTGAAAGAAAAGAAAAAAAAAAACACGGGATTAGTATGAATACATTATTTTGCAATCATTTTTTGATACTGTTTTTCAGTTTCTTAACAACCCACCCGAAGAAGCACCAAGAAAACCCGGCATATTTCCCAAGACAGTGAAAAACAAACCCATCCCTTCCTTAAGAGTAGCTGGTGAGTACCTAAGACACAGGAGGTTCATATTGAATTCGTAGAGAAAATTAAATTTTTCCAACATTGTTGTTACAGAAGAGAAGAAAAAAAAGAAAAAGAAGAAAGGCAGACTAAAGAAGGAAGACAGTGTGCAGGCCAAAGAGTTAAACACAGACGCCGGTAGCATGAGTGTGTGCAAAGCTAAGAGACCAAGGACGGCCTCTGAAGGCTCTGAAGCAGAGACTCCTGACGTTCCAAAGCAACCTGCAAAGAAAAAGAGGAAACGAGACAAGGTTGAGGCATCCGTCTTACCTGAAGTCAGAACAGGGAAGAGGGAGAGAAGCAGCGCTGAGGACGAAGACTGCCTCCCCCCAAGGCCAAAAGCCAAGAAAAGGGCTCAGAAGGATGGCCTTAGCGAAGCTGCTTCTGAAGTCTCCAAGGAAAGCAGAGGTACTGTGTTAGGATTAGACAGTGCAGACAGTTTAGCCATTTCCCCACCACAACTTATCTTAAGAGAATCTTTTTTCTAGACTTAGAATTCTGCTCTACAGAAGAGGAGAAGGAGACTAGAGACACAAAAGGTGACTCACTCCTGAAAGTGAAAAGGAAGCATAAGAAAAAACACAAGGAGAGACATAAAATGGGAGAAGAGGTTATACCGTTGAGAGTGTTGTCCAAGTAAGTACCGTCCATTCTCCATGGCAGTCAGTCCATCACCATTGCTAAAGTGCAATTCCAATCTCTAGTCAACAGAGTTGCATATTAGCAACAGTGATGGCCTACAGTCCATTTGCAGTAGAAAGTGAAGATAAGCAGGAGCCACCACACTGAAACATGGAGCACTTATTTTTATAAACTCACAGCAAGTGCCTCCATGTTAAAGAAAGGAGGCCCCTTCAACAGGTATCAGCGAAGTTCTTAAGAGGAATGGAAAAGGAAAACTCACCATCACCAAAACATGGAAGCACTTACTTTCTTAGTTCCAAAGCAAGTACATCCACGTTTAAGTGATGGGGAACCCAGTCTTTATAGTTGCCAAGTTCTGCTTCTTAACCTGCAACATTTTTAAATTAAGAAGAACATGCTGAATGGTTTGAGACACCTCCACTCAAACATGGAAGCACTTACTTTTGTCTAACACAGCAGGTGTCCCCATGTTAAAGCAGAGGGGACTCCTTCATGCTTAGTGGTTGTTAGCTTATCCACTCCAGGTGTACACTGAATTCACTTCTACTAAAACATGGAAGCACTTACTCTTTTTACGTGACACAGAAAGCACTCCCATGTTAAAGTGGAAGGGAACCCACCCAGAAGGCAACTTGTTTAAAAAGACAGGCACAACCAGAGAGAAAAGAAACGACACAGGTCACAGAGATAGCTTACCTGTGTGAGCTGGCCCCAAAGAACCTCCTTCTCTGCTTGGAGGGTGAAAGCCAGGGACTTCCGAACACTTCTATTTATACTACTCCTAACTGCTGAATTCCTTTTGGCTTTCGATCTCAGAGAATCATTACAAGAGCCTTTGTTATTTTAATGCATCAGCTCTCGGGGAAAGTAGGTCCTGGGGATCCTGGGTAGCTCTGGATTTTTTTTTTTTTTTTTTTTTGAAGTAAACAGATGTCAATGTTAACTGCTAAAACCATTACCACAAGATATCCTTCTCTTTAAAAAAAAATCTCCTATCTGCTTGTTTGATGGCATAGATTAGGGTAACAATGAGCACTCCCACAGAGCCAGGAGAGGCATTGTGCTGCTCTCTGGAGGAGCCCTGGCTGTTTGAAGAGACATCTACATGGTAAATGGATGTAAATAAATAAATTGCTTCCATGGGGTGTTTTTTTCTTCTTAGAAATTCCTTTTGATTCAAGTAAATCCTAAGGAATGTTATCTCTCAAATTGGAAGCAATTTAACAAATCTTTGAATTTTAGTCTCTCACTTTTCCCCACACTTGCCTAATTTAGTGAATGTTACTTTGAGGAAGTAACTCAAAATTTTGCTTTTACAATTAAAAAATATTAAAAACACATTAGGAACTTAACTGGAAAATTAAAGCATTTTACCTGAGTGTTAATGAAAAGGAACTTCATTTGTATGTTTACTAGATAGATTTACGGCCTAAAAACTAATTAAATGTATGATTTTAAAAGAAAGGAAAGTTGGGAAGACTGGGGATTTCTATCTTTAGTTCAACTTCGGATTTCTCATTGAGTCATCTTGTCACTCTTTCAGTAGCTCAGTTTTTTGTTTTACAGGACTGAGTGGATGGATTTGAAAAAAGAGTACTTGGCACTGCAAAAAGCCAGCATGGCTTCTCTGAAAAAAACAATATCTCAGATAAAATTGGAGTCAGAAATGGAAACAGACTGTGCGGCGGCTGCTAAGTCTGGAGTGAATAATGGAAAAGGTGAGGCTCACTAACTAGCGTTAGTGTCCTAACGCACTGGAGGTTCTGGTTAAAGAAAAGAAGAAATTGAAGTGTTGATATTAAACAGTAGACCTTTAACAGCCTGCTTACCCTCTCCATTACCATGAGTTTCCTCATGAGTGCCTGGACATGGCAATAAAGACTGCAGTTTCAGTGGAAGATGAACCCTGAACACGAACATATTAAAGAATTAGTTTTATTGATAGTAACATTAGTAAAGATTTTTTAGTTATAAATATTATTTATTTAATTCATCTATTTATTTTACATCCCAGCCACAGCCTCCCCAACCCCGTTCCCCTTTATTCAAGTTTTATTCTTTTGTTCAGGACAATAATGCTTTTATTTCAAGTTAATTTCCAAATGGGCAGTGTAATGCATTAGTATTAATTTAAAATGCACAATTCTAAGCTATTTAAATTAGCCTGAGAAATCACTGCTGCTGTTGTAGGGTAGTGCTCCTCATGTTAAATGTCAGGTGTGTGAAAGTGACCTCTGGCTTCTCCTTCTCACATCAGCAGTCGGCCCTCCAGAGTGCAGCACCCAGGAGAAGGCCAGTGCACAAGGTCCACAGTTCGTGAACGGAGTTATTGTGAAGATCACGAGCACAGAGCCTCTCCCTGGCAGGAAACAAGTCAGGGTAATGTTTATGATCCCTGTGTGAAACATTTTTAAAATACTATGGAAAACAAAACAAGTCCAGTTAGAATTTGTACCTCTCTGATAAACTACTTGTAGAGTTTGAGTCCATGGTAACTCTGATAACTCATGATTCTTCAGGAAATGAGAGGCACATCAAACAGTCTGACTGCCTTTTCTTACTGAGTCACTAATAGCTGGCTGCTGTGTAGTTCAGGGGAGAAGAGTGCAGAGACTCTAAATTGCAGTTGGTGAAATAATATGTATTCAGTATTATGCTCTGAAAGAGTTTTTTCAGTTGTAAGAGTTCTAAAAAGATATTTGGTGCCATCGTTTTTTAAAAAATATTTCATAATATACTTGCTCAGTGATTATTTGAAAGTTGTAACCAGCTGCTATATTTATGGATTTATATTCATCAACCAGGACTAAGATTTCCAAATGATCATTCCTTTTGTTGTTTTTCTGAGACAAGTTTTTTGTTGTAGCACAGGCTGTCTTAACTCATTATTTGGCCCAGGCCAGATATTCTCCTGTTTCTACTTCCCAGCCTAGCCACTTTATTTCATGCTGTATAAAATAAATTACTTTTTAGTATCTTAGGACATTTAATACTATACATTATGTTGTTACATTATTTTCTATAGAACTGTACCAATTACATTTTTTAATTGAAAAATACAGTGAAATAGTTTTTTGGGTTTTTTTTTCCTATAATCTATGTGTGCTCTTATTACTGATTACCAGACAGATAAGTCATTATCTGAGTTTTACATGAGTAGATTAGCCTGACTTTATAGTGGATATAATATAGTAAATATCTTTTGAACTGTGGTTCTCTAAACTATCTTACCACTACCAGAGAATACATCACAATTTCATCAACTTAATACAGATTGATCTCTTACCATGTATCCTAGTTCATCTGATTAACTAGATAAAACCTTTGAGGACTTCTCGGGTACAATTCTCTCCAGTTCTTTTTATTTCACTAAGGGTGTTCTTATATCACAGTATATTGTGTGCTAAGGGTGAGTTAAGACTAGTTTCTGTCATCCAAAAACTTGCAAATCTCTATTATCCTTTACTGTTAACTAATAAACTTTTTATTCTACAATGAAATAATATTTTCAGATCCTCAATTCCTTCTATGGCTCTGGAAAGTCATTACATTAAAATAATTTGAGTTCCTTGTGCCTAGAAAATTCTGGTCTAAACTAAAGAGTTTCTTTTCAGTTGGAAATCTATTTATTTCTTTGGCTTTAATGAATGAAATTTGACAACTGAGTTTACTGTAACATTCCTGCATAAATGCATTATGTTCTGTAGAGAACCTGCTGTGAGAAAAAATAGATTAAGAATGCAAGAATCTTCTTAATTAGTGTTCACAGTGGGGCATTATAGGTAAAACTGTCCCCCTTGTTGAAGACCTCAGCTTGCTTAGAAGGGGTTACTTATCGAAAGGGTTACTTAGGTATTTTATCGAAAACTGAGAGCTGTCAGCTGTGTTCCAGTAAATCTACCCAAGAACCCTAAGATTCCTGTTGGTTTTTGTAAAATGTTGAAAGATGGTTCCATGTGCTCTAAGTCAAACATGGTATTGTATAGGTGAGTGAAAATAAGCTTCTCAAGCCCTTTCTTTTAATCTTTCTTGTACTAACCTACAGCCAGGTTGCTGGGGGAAGGGTCATTTATATTCCCCTCTACAAACCTTGCCTTTAGCTGGTCCCCATGTAAGTTCATCTTTTAAGGATAGACTTCCAAGAGAGTGAGGGAAAGTAAATTTTGATGAGTTGTTAAATTGCTTCTCATTTTTGTCCAAATCTATTTTTAAGAGTTTTTCTGTGTATTTTAGAAGTGTTTTGTGTATTTACCCATCAACTACAGAGTAGCTTATTGATGTAATAAATTTGACAACCTTTGTGGGTACACTCATTTATTGTGAGACATCTTGCGTGTTGATTTTAAGTCTTTATACTTTACCATGTAGGATATTTTGGCCACAATCTCAGAAGTTGTTTACGTTGATTTGCTAGAAGGAGATACTGAATGCCATGCCCGGTTCAAAACTCCTGAGGATGCTCAGGCGGTAATGAATGCACAGACTGAAATTAGAAAGAAGCACTGTTGGAACCTCGAGGTCCTTTCTGGTAAACCTAATTTGTTTTTTTTTTTTTTTTTTTTTAAATAAACAGTTGTTATTGTAGGCAATTTTTCTATTTGTTCTTCATTGGACTAATGGAAGTAGCATTCTTCCCCCCAAACCTTCTCCGCTGGTGAGATTAGAATGTACATCCTTATACTTGGTGATCAGAGCTATTGTTTGTTTTTAAGGTGATCACGAGCAGAGGTACTGGCAGAAGATTTTGGTAGATAGACAGGCCAAACTTAATCAACCTCGGGAGAAGAAAAGAGGCACGGAGAAGGTAAGGACAGAGTTAAATGCATCTTCTGACAGCAATAAATGAGGACACCTTTTCACTTTGGCTTTCCTGTTAGAGTACTGTTTCAGACTGAGAAAGAATACAGATTCTCCTGGCTTCAAAATAGATGAAATTAAAATCGTTCACTCACAGGCATCCATAATTGTAATTTAGGGTTTTCTGTGCTTTGAAGCAGTAGTGCATGTTAAACAGACTCAGTCTTGATTTGGAGCTGCTGTGTTTTGTAGTTTGGGCATGATTCCCGTAGAAAGATGGTCTTTTGCAGATAGGATTGAGAGACTTGATGTATCAGGTTCCCAGTGACAATGAGAACTATTACTATTGTTGTTATTAAAACTTATTATTTTTCTGATAATCAGTAAGTGGTACAAGCAAACCAAAATAATTAAAACAAACTCATTCAACAATTTTATTTCTATGATATTTATATAATTTCTCACCAAGAATGCCATTTATTCTTTGAAAACAGATTTTTACTCTTTTAAATATTGTTTAGGCAAAATGCTTAGAACAACCTGTTAAGAGCTTTGAAGGCCCTAATTCAAATATGTTGTGCATATTGGCTTGGTGTATGTTTCATCAGTGCTCCTTTGGCATTTATGATGATTGACAGGGATGTTTGCTACTATTGCTCTTTGTGAATGTTTTTTCTTGAATGGAGCCTGATCGTGCTGAGAGGCGGAGGCCCCCTTCCTTTCTCAAGGCTCTTTTTAGTCTTGGAGGTGTTGATTTCAGAGCTTGTTTGAGATGGTCAGATGTTACAGTCAGTAATCCAGAACCGATAAATGAACTGTAATCAGGCCAGTAATATTTGTTCTTCTAATTGGTGTGAAGTTTTGTTTAAATTGTCTATACTTTTTTTAACTAGTAATTATAACAATTTATTTTTTTGTTTTAGAAGTTTATCAAGCTTCATTTTAGTCTCAGGCAAAGAAATAAACATTTCCAGGGTATTTTATAAAATTAAACTAGAACAACAAAAATTTAAACTACTCATTGTCCACTTTTCACATGCTTCGTTCTCAGGATTGTTATCATTATGATCTAGGTAGGAACAGCTGAAGCCAGCTGATCTCATGGATTGAAGTGCAGTGGATCTTCCACACCAAGTAAATGGTGTTGGAAGTTGGTTTGAAGAAAATGAACCGCAGCTAACTTGTTTGCCAATCTCACTTGTCCTTGTTGTTGTTTTCTGGTGCTGGAAGAGATTAAGTAAATGCTCCACTGCTGAGCTATCTGCTGGAGCTTGCTAATACTCTCTGAATGTGTTAGCCCCCTTTCCTGCAAGCAGAATAATAGTCATGGATAACAAATCCTCTTATTCTCCCTTAGCTTACCTATAAACATTACCAGTGCGGCACAGGAAATTAAACCAGGTAGCTTTTACATGCACTTGGGAGTTCAGAAGCGCAGCATTCTAGGCTAAAGGAATGGGAGTTAGATGTATGGAAAACAAGGGCAGAATTTCAGTGATTCTGGCATGATTCTTTCCTGATGCGACAGCTCAGTTTCCACACTAGAGACTGGTGAGCCTTGAGTGGAGGAAAGCGCTTAAAACTCCACAGTTCTTCGTTTCATGCTATGCAGTAGGACACATTGTCTGGACCTCATCCCTGTTCAGTTTTAGGACTGAAAGTAGAAAAGTAAATCAGTGCAGAGTATGTTTACTCTACAGAGATATTTACATGTGAAAATCAGGCACATGGAAATGAGCTCACAAAGGATTGGGAACTTAAGGAAGGATCTGCAAAGGGGGAATGACAGATAAGTCAGGAATCAAAACCAAGGCCTTACAGTGCCACTCTCAGCCCCAAAATAAAGCTTTTATTTCTTCTCTTCAGTTGTTTAAATATTCTGTGATTTTTTAAATTATATTTTTAGATTTCATGTGGATGTGCATGTACTATAGCATGCGTTTGGTAATTAAAGGACAGCTTGCTAGAATCAGTTCTCACCCTCTACCATGTGGGTCCTAAGGATGGAACTCTGGTTATCAGGCTTTGAAGAAAGTGCCTTTACCCCAAAGTATCTCTCACCACCCATGTTTTGTTTTTTGTTTCTTTTTTAGATGTTTGCCTTTGTTTTTAATCAAAATGGTCTTTTTTTTTTTGCAATGATATTTTTTTTAATTTTTTTTTCATTTTACACACCAATTTTACATACCCTGTTCCCCTTTCCTCCCCCTCCCCCACTTCCCCCATCCCATCCCCATCCCCTGGTAGGGGGTAAGACTTCCCTTGGGTAGTCAACACAGGCTGGCATACCAAGTTAGGAAAGGAACAAGCCCCTCCCCCTTGCATCAAGGTTGAATAAGGCATTCTGCCTTAGGGAATGGGCTCCAAAAAGCCAGTTCGTGTACCTGGGGTAAGCCCTAGTCTCATTGCCGGGGACCCACAAACACATCAAGCCATGCAACTGTCGCCCATATTTAAAGGGCCTAGTGTGGTCCCATGCAGGCTCCCCAGCTGTCAGTCTAGAGTCTGTGAGCTCCCAATAGCTTGGATGAGCTTCACAATGGTCTTTTCAGTGAAAATTTCTGCTGTGTTTCCCAGTAAAGGCAGAATTCCTACTTGTGAACAGCATCATTGGTGTGCTGGGGAATCTTGAATTTTACTCTTGTCACTTGTAAAGAGTGTTTTATTTTAATTATGTTATGACCTCCTATCAATCAAACAAGATTTGATTCATGGACTGATTGATTTAGACAAGGTCTCTGGTATCTCATGCTTACCTCAAGCTCACTGTGTATCTGAGAAAGACATTGCAGTTCTGATCCCCCAGCCCTTACCACCTGAGTGCTGCACTTGCATGCTGGCCCCTCCACCCAAGCTTATGTGGTGTTTAGTTGTCAAACCTGGGCCCTTGTATATTCTAGACAAGCACTCTACCAACTCAGCTACATCCCTAGCTCTAGAGCCTATATTTTTAAGAGAAAAAATAAAACTAAGCTATAATTTTTCTGTTAAGGAAGCTGGTACAATAGCTTGTACCTGCAATCCCAGCTACTCAGAAGACAGAAAAGTGACCTTCAGACTACCCAGGGTTACAGAGACCCACTGCAGAAAAGCAGCAGCAACTGCCCTGGGAGTGTTTCAATCTGATGTCTTCTGTGTTTCAAAAAAAAAATCTTCTTCCTTTAAAGTATATATATAAAATTTTATATAATATATAATATAGTACATTTTTATTTAATAAAGACAGGTCTTAATAGTAGATTATTATTTGAAATCATAATTTTTCATTTGTAAAGCAAATTTTAAACCTTTTAGGAGATGTAATAGGCATAAAAGAGTTGAAACATTAGCTGAGTGTGGTGATGCATGCCTTTACTCCCAGCACTTGGGAGTTCAAGGCCAGGCTGGTCTCCATAGTGAGTTCCAGGACAGCCAAGGCTACACAGAGAAACCCTGTAAGACTTGATCTCAAAAATAAATGAATAAGCTGGGCATGGTGGCATATGCCTTTTTTCCTAGTACTCTCTGAGTTTGAGGACAGCCAGGATCCCACTGTGTTTCTCAGGTTGGCCTTGAACTCACAGAGGTCTACCTGCCTCTGCCTTTGGAGTGCTGGGACTAAAGGCAAGCGTTAGCATTCCTGGCCAGTAAGCAGTTTTTAAAGCAAACCTAAGTAATACACAGCCCAGAGGTATCGAATCTCACTCATACCATTTCGTCTTAGGAATTAATAAGCAAGTCCAGAGGATATACAATATAATGCTAAATTGTGAGTCTTCAATGAGGAGTGACAGATATTTCGATTGAAAGAGTTTGTGTTATGCAATATAATTGGAGAGAGGTTTCAGAGATTTCAGATCTGTTTCATAAAAAACTCCAGTTCTCTGTAAACTGATTTGATCAAAACATAATGATCTCATTTGTCTTTCTACCCCCAGCTTTTAAAAATGTCATTCAGTCTAATATTGTAAGACTTCATGGTTGGGACTGTTTTTGTTTTTTGTTTCGTTTTTTTTTTTTCATTTTGGAGTGTCCAAGACATTCTAATTTCTTACTTCTTTCCCTATAGTTAATCACCAAAGCTGAGAAGATTAGACTGGCCAAGACTCAACAAGCCAGTCAGCACATTCGATTCTCTGAGTATGATTGAGAAGGACGGCAGCTCCCTTTGGGTTTCCCTTTCTGGAGCGTTCTTAGAATGCTAGGACTGCTTGATGGATGTTCTGCTGAGTTCTACATTAAAAAAAAACAAAAAGAAACCTTTGTTCCTCAATGTGTAAATAAGACTTTTCTTAGAAACAAATGAATTATATGTCACAGTTTGTTTGTTTTTTTTCCAATGACTCTCTTACTTGTTGAAATTATGCAGGTCAACATAATGATTTCATAAATAAATGGGTTTTGAAAAGTATTGTTTTTATTTACAAAATCAATATGATTACAAAAATAAAAGTGCATGGATACCAGCTGCAAAGTAACTAACTTGCTTTTCCCTTCCCATATCTTTTCTTTTTGATACAAGCAGATATGGTAAATATTCCATTCTATTTCTTTTTCTCATCATTCCTTCCTTTGAGCAACAGACTATCAGAGTATCAACTGTTTCTTATTAAGATGTTGAATTTTAAAAGCATTGAATTTGTTTTTGATAAATAAACATTTTATTTTGGTTAGACGATGTGCAAGGTACTATGAGCTTGGACGGAGTCTGGGAATCGACCTTAAGGAAAACTGAAGTCTGTTAGTTTTCCAGAAATGTATACAACTTAAGTAATTGAGTTGTTTCCAGAAGTTTATTTATAGCAGCTATGAAGGAATGGCATTTTAGACTCCATCAGAATCTCCTGAAAGTTATCTCTGTGCCTTGGGGCAATATACCATTTCTGCTCCCACTGGCTTTGACCCACTGCCTACCAGAGAAGTAGTTTCTGTGTACTGTGTGAGGCCTGTGGTCAGGCGTCTTCACTTCTCTGACCCACAGGGAGGGACACTGGCCGAGGAACAACAGCTGATCACTGCCAAATATAAGTACCCTGGCAAGTTGCTGTCCTTTTTCCTCCATGGGGTGATGTATATACATGCATGCACTCATGGCAACCAAAAACCTGTAAATAGTTGTTACACCCTATAACTAAAGGAGCGCTAGTAAATAAAGAATTGAACATTTAGGGGTGGGTGTGGTAGAAGTAGAGGCTGGTGGATCTCTGTAGGTTCAAGACCAGCCTAATCGTAGAGTTCCAGGACAGCCATGGTTATATAGACTGTCTCAAAAAATAATTAACATTTACTATAGAGAATCGTTAGATGTTTCTGTAGCACTTGAGAAATACTAGTTGACAAAGCAAGGTTTTTCATTTTTCATGAAACCTACATTGTTTTTGTTTTGGTTTTTCAAGACAGGGTGTCGCCATGTAGTTTTGGTGCCTGTAGACCAGGCTGGCCTCAAACTCACAGAGATCCTCCTGGCTCTGCCTCCTGAATGCTGGGATTAAAGGTGTGTGCCACCACTGCCTGGCAAAACCTATATTGTATATGAAGACAAAGTTTTAAAAATGAAAGCTTGTGAGAAACTTTCTGGGAACCTGGGTGGGTAAAAACTACTTGCTTGACCTGAATTCAGTCCCTGAAACTCATGTGATAGCCCATTACTATATACATGTACTTTCCCCATCATACACAAACACAAAACACACAAAAAAATCATACATGCATGCAAAACATGCATAAAAATAAGTCTTGAAGGGGCTGAAGAGATAGCTTAACAGTTAAGAGCTCTGGCTGCTCCTCTAGAGGACCCAGGTTCAATTTCCATCATCCACATGGCAGCTCACAACTGTAACTCCAGTTCCAAGGGATCCATCCCACCAGACATGTTATGTGGTGCACATATCTATGCAGGCAAAATACCCATACATATAAAATCTTTTTAAAAAACTAGTCTTGAAATTTTAAAATACAAATTTGCAATTACTCAGCTTTATTATTTGATACCAACACAGCTAATAAGCACTAGAAATGTAGTCAATCTGAACTAATTAAATATAGACTATATCCTGAATTTTTCTAAGATATTCTAAGAGAGCTGGGCTTGGTGGTATATGCCTTTAATCCCAACATTATTCAGGAAGCAGAGACAGGTGCATCTCTGTGAGTTAGAGACCAGCCTGCTCTGCAAAGCAAATCTAGGCCCCACCCTATCTCAAAAAAAAAAAAAAAAAAGAAAAGAAAAGTAATCTTTTTATATTGGAATAATCACTTCTCTATTGGACCAAATGCGTTATGTAGGGGTTTAATTCAATACTATTTTTATTTTTAATTATGTGTGTACGTTTCTTTGACTTTGTTTTTTTGTCTTGCTATGGACCCGTGGCTGATCTTGAAATTGCAGTGATCTGTCTGCCCCTGCCTCCACCTCCCATGTGCTAGAATACAGATGGGTCTGCCATGCCCAGCTTCACATTAAAATTTGATTGGACAACATTGATTTAGAGGAAATATACACAACTGGAGTTGATGACAGTATTTACTTTACCCGATTATATTGACAGTTACTGAATGAATTGAATGAGGATGTCCAAAACTACTTCAAAAGCCTTAAGTGATGTGGAGATACAGGAAACTCTTTTGTGCCTAGACTCCATCGATAACCTTTCGTCTTTCTTTCCTTCCTTCCTTCTTCCTCCTTCCCTCCCTCCCTTCTCTTTCTTTTTTCCTTCCTTCCTTCCTTCCTTTCTTTCTTTCTTTCTCTTTCTTTCCTTCCTTTCCTTCCTTCCTTCCTTCCTTCCTTCCTTCCTTCCTTCCTTCCTTCCTTCCTTCCTTCCTTCCTTTCTTTCTTTCTTTCTTTCTTTCTTTCTTCCTTTCTTTCATTCTCTCAAGACTTTCTTTCATTTGTAAGTCTGAATGTGCACACATGAGCATATGAAAGTCAGAGAACACTTCAAGATTTGTCCTCTCCATCCACTATGGTTTCAGGGATCAAACTTAGTCTGTCAGGCTTGTATAGCAAGCATTCCTACCTGCTGAGCCATCCCACCAGCCCTTAGTTTTTTGGATAGTTCCTTTGACGTCGATAGATCTGGGCTTATATGTCCATACACCTCTGTGACTATATAGGCGTCATTGTGATATAGGACTGGGGATGTAGCTCTTTCATAGAGTGCTTACTCTGATATGGGCCAAGCCTTTGGTTTGATCTCTAAAAATAGAATCAAGATTTGGGGGATTTGTTGTGTAGAAGTACTTAAAAATTAGCATGGGGGGTGCTGAAGAGAGGGCTCAGTGGTTAGGTGCTTGTGCTGCTCTTCCAGAACCCCAGAGTTTAGTTCCCAGCACTCACATTGAGCAACTCAACTACCTGTTACTACTGCTCTAGGAAGACCTGATGCCTCAAGCTTCCAGGGGCACCTGAACTCTGATGTTTTCAGGTGGGTACACACACATACAGAGAGAGAGAGAGAGAGAGAGAGTGTGTGTTAAACATTGACGTAAACCCCTATCTGATCCTTATTTTAATATAACAAAGATATGTCATAAGATTGGATGAACATTTTAAAGTTAATCTTGATAGCTGACGGGCTAGCTAAAGAATGTAATGGGAATGACTGGTCAAATAATTTGCATTTTATAAAGCTTCACCTAAAGTATTAGAAAAATTCCTCTTTCCCTTCCATGCAAATCTCAGATTACAAAATAAGATGTACAAGGACTCTAACTTGAGCCAACTGTGTTGTGCAGACCTTCTGTCTTCCTAGCACTGGGGAAGCAGAGGCAGGAGAATTAGCTCAAGACCAGCCCTGGATACATAGCAGTTTGAGATCACGATGGATTACACGAGATTCTATCTCAAAAGGAGCAAGAAAAACAAGAACAACAAAACCAAATCAGAGGAGGAAAAAGAGAAGAGGAGAAGATAAAAGTTCATATATAATTTTATTTTCTAGCCAGATATGATGGCATGTGCCTTTCATCCTAGCACTCTGGAGACTGAGGCAGGCAATCACTGTAAGTTCAAGACTAGCCTGGTCTACACAGTAAGTTTCAGGCTAGCCAGGGCTATATATATGAGACCCTGTCTCAAAAAATATATATATTATTTTCTGTAATTCAACTTTATTTTCTATAATGCAGCTTAACCTCCTTCAAGTTCTAAAACCCACAAAGATTTATAACGTCCCTCAGATTTTAGATCCCATTAATCTGAGAGTAAAGTGAAAATTTGAGGTTTATTTAATAATGCATTAGGGACCTCAAATAATCTGTTTGAAAAGTCCACTCACTGCTCAGCTTTGCCCCAAATCTAAACCCACCCTGGTTGCTCCTGCACAGGTGATCCCAAAGTTCTCACACCATTTCTGCAACATGTAATGGGGATTCTCCTGTTCTGTTCAACTTCCAAAATCGACATTAGGTGGTTGTTGACTCCATTCTTTCACCTGTCAAATCAAAACAGGGATAGATAAATGTGGGACACAACAATGCATTTACAAAATTATATTTGCAATAGCAGACAGGCAAATGGCTCAGTAGAAACCTGAAGACCCGAGTTCAATCTCTGGAACTTCCATGGTAGAAGGAAGAGAACCAACTCCCACAAGTTGTCTTTACACTTTCACATGTGCTCCCTGGCATGGGAACACCCCCCCACACGCATTCATGCACACATACATACACACACATAGATAAATGTTAAATTGTTCAATAAATATCCAAGAGCATATGAAAAGTAAATTGTATTGTTTGTATTTTTGACTGCAAGAAGCAAAAAGTAACTACTACATTAAAGGAAGGAAAAAGATTATTGTGAGAATTCCCAGTAGGCTTATGAATTCCCAGGAAGAAACAGATCAAGATTTCAATACTGTATACCCTTGGGAAGTGCGGGAGTGTCAGCCAATGTAGAGGTCTCAATAGTGGAGTATAGAGTAACTAAACACTTCATGGTTGAGTACACACAGTGTGCTCACTCTCCAAATGCAGTTCCTATTTCCAGTTCCCAGAGGGGCAATGACACAACTCTACAATCCATGGTAGAGCAATTGCACAGAACGTGTGACACCACCATTCCAAATAACCTAAATGTACCCAGTTTTGCCTTCGCCTAACAAAGCACAAAACAAATAGTAGAAAACACAGGACATCCGTAGAACGATCTCATAGAGATAGTCACATAAAAATCTGAATGAAAGAAGGCATTGGACTTTTCAAAAAGCCTGTCACTTTCATCATCTTGGAGCACAGCAATGTATAATTAACAGAACGTATGTGGTACTTAAGAGTATTATGACCTGGGAGTTTCCTTGATTAATAGTACTAGCTAGCCTGACATGATGGCACAATCTGTTATCTCAGCACACAGGAAGAGGCCCAAGGCATGAGGACCAGTGTAGGCTACAGAGTACTATCCTATCTTGACAACATAACACACACAGCACAACACAAAACACAAAAGACACACTTGGAAACTCACTTATGAACTTTTTATCTTATTTTGTTTAGATAGTCTCACAGATCCCAGGCTGTCCTTAAATTATGAAGCCAAAGATGAAATGACCTTCCTCCTGCCTCCACCTCCTGAGTTCTAGGATTGCAAGTGTGCACACCCACACCTGGTTTTAAGTATCACTTGAGATCAAACTAGGGCTTTATTCCTGCTAAGCAAGTATTCTACCAATTGAACTATCTACAGCCATCACTTTAGAAAAAAATTTTTAAATAAATATTTTTTTTTATTTTATATGCATTGGTGTTTTGCCATGGGTGTTGGAACATGCCTTGGAACTAGAGTTATAGACAGCTGTGAGTTACCTTGTGGTTGTTGAGAATTGAACCCCAGTCCTCTGGAAGAGCAGTCAGTGCTCTTAACCACTGGGTCACCTCTCCAGGCCCCCACTTTAGAAAATTTTAATATGGCTTTGTAGTGGTGGCATACTCCTTTAATCCCAGCACTTGGGAGGCAGAGGCAGGTGGATCTCTGTGAGTTCAAGGCCAGCCTGGGCTACAGAATGAGTTCCAGGACAGCCAGGGATTCAGAAAGATCCTGTCTCAAACACACACACACACACACACACACACACACAAAATAACATGTATTAATTAGTTCATGATATTAAATATCTATCATCATCCTTTATACTTCCTTTTGTACTTTAAGTAGCAAATTAAAAATAGGCTAAGTCGCTGGGCAGCGGTGGCACGTGCCTTTAATTCCAGTACTCTGGAGGCAGAGCAAGGTGGATCTCTGTGAGTTCGAGGACAGCCTGGTCTACAGAGCCAGATCCAGGACAGGCACCAAAACTACACAGAGAAACCCTGTCTCGAAAAACAAAAA
>CABHPH010081420.1:5327-34007 GCA_902168325.1 Peromyscus nudipes | reverse complement strand
ACACACACACACACACACACACACACACACACACACACACACACATGATTTTTAAAATGATTAAAAATCCAAAGTTATAAATATTTTAAATCTGATGCTTTCTAAACAGAACGGAAGAAAGTAAAAGGAACAGCGAACCCGAGGAATCTGCATCAAAAAATGCAGGGCTCTGGCACCCACGCCAGCCACCAACTCTCTGCATCAGAAAACCCCGGGCACTGGCACCCACGCTGGCCACCGGCTCTCTCTGGGATCAAAACACAGCCCTGTAGCTTTGAGTTCCTAGGAGCCATTTAATATTTCCTCCTGCGTGCACAGAGCGTTTCTTCGTCATTTCTGTGGTGTTTACTGCTTTATTAAAAACATGCGACCATCATAAGGAGAGGGCTTTGGAGTGATAAATACGTTTAATACTTTGACACTGGGGGTGCTTTCCAGATGCAGAGTAAAATGATGCCTGGAGGCCTTTCAGTATTTTGGGAGTTTTAATAAAATAGAGAAAAACAAAGAGTCTACCAACTGGAAACTTGGGAATAAGGGAGGCTTCCACATCCACAGTTTACTGTATGCGTCCCCCTCCCCGCATGGATTTCACATTTCTCAAGTAAAAGAAAGGCACTGTTTTGTAGGCCACCCTGCTGAACATGTCCTATTTCTAGAGCAGTTATTAAGTCAACCTCTTGCGAAATTACCTCTATTTTTGTTATTCTTTCAAGTGAGCGCTTGCTCTCCTTTTTTGTTTTCACTTATTTTTTTCCCTCTTCTTTAACTCTTTTCCTTCCTCCATGTAGTGGTTTGAATAAGAATGATACCTGTAGGTTCACATATTTGAAAGCTTAAGTCATCAGGGAGTGGAACTGTTTGAAAAGATTAGAAGGTGTGTCACTGGGGGTGGGCTTTGAGGTTTCAAAAGCCCTGGCCAGGCCCAGTCTTTCTCCCTCTCTCTTCCTGTTGCCTGCAGATCAGGATGTAGAACTCCTACACCATGTCTGCTTGCATGCTGTCGTGCTTCCTGCCATGATGATAAAGGACTAAGCCTCTGGAACTGTAAATAAGCCCCAATTAAATGCCTTCTTTCATAAGAGTTGTCTTGGTCATGGTGTCTCTTCACAGCAAAAGAATAGTGAGTAAGACACTCCACAAGGCTCATGTGTGTCCATGATTGTGTGTGTGTGTGTGTGTATTGACAAAGTGTACCAGTGAATTTAACCAGCTCGACTTGAGCGTTCATTGTCAATTTTAGGAGATCTCAGCATTGCTGTTAAAACATTGTGTATATTGATAGTGTTTGTAGCATTGTAGATAGTGAGAAAGGTGCATGAAATTACTGTCTATACAAAGCACCAGAGAAAGTTCTTATGTTTCTGAACTTGAGATAAGACCCTATTGCTGAAGACTCCACACACTTGAGTCACAGAACAAAGAGAAATCAATCTGGTGCTGACCTGGAAGCTTTATCCTTACTTGCTGGATTTTGTAGTGCTGGAACATGTAGCATGAATCTTAAAAAGTCTTATTAATAAAAACAAACCTGGAGCCAGGTATTGGGGTGAATGCTGGAAGATCAGAGAAACAGAACAAGCCACAGCTACCTCACCTTGCGGGTTCCTCAGCTGATCCTGTTTCCGCAGATTGGAAGCTTCTGAGTCCTCATCCAAAATGGATCTCAGCTGAACTATGCTGCTCAAAGCCTAAAAGCTTAACCAGCCAAATGCTTCTAGTTTCTGGTCTTCATGCCTTATATATCTTTCTGTTTTTGCCATCACTCCCTGGGATTAAAGGCTCACTTCTTGGGATTAAAGGCATGTGTCACCATGCCTGGATGTTCCAAATGTGGCCTTGAACTCACAGGGATCCAGAGGGATTTCTGCCTCTGGAATACTAGGATTAAAGGCGTGTGCTACCACTGCCTATCCTCTATGTTTAATATTGTGGCTGTTCTCTTCTCTGACCCCAAATAAGTTTATTAGCAGCACAATATTTCAGGGAACATAATACCACCACAGGAACATGCAATGTAACCTAGCAGTAGAGAAAAGGAATGACCAATCTTAACTGGTTATGGACCATGAAAACTGCAATGATAAACATTCCAAGGAATGCCTTGAAGGTCCTAGGTCCTAGGGAGAACCTACAACTATTCCTTTGCTTAATGGACATGGGATTAAACTGACTCCTAATGACTTATTATTATACCTATAGATCAGTTTATCACCCAGCACTAATCAGAGAAACTTCTTTTTACAGATAACACAAAGACCCACAACTAGTCAAAGAGCAGAGAATAAGGAAATATAGAATGTTATGCCTAAATGGGATATTTATACCATACCCCATCTTCCAAGGCTGAAGGATCATTGGGGAAGGGAGCACATAAAGATTATAGGAGCCAGAGGCAGTGAATCACCACAAGGAAACAGGATTTTTTGCACACAGCAGGGCAGTTGAGACAGCATACACAAGACCTGGGTAAGCTCAAGTCAGACAAATTGTCCAGCCTGGAGAGGAGGCGGGCATGAAGTTCCACCCTTAGCTAAGGAGCAATTGGCAGTTGATAGTTACTGAGAGGAGAGTCCGTTCCTTTAAGGGTGTGGCCTCTGGAAGGTTGACCACCCTCCAGTAAAGACCACACATTCAAGAGAATATGGGCAGCACAAACTGTAGTTGGTAGATTAAAAGAAAATAGACACAAAGTTGGGTGGGTAGGGAAAGGAGGACAGATCTGGGAGGAGTTAGGGAAGGGTGGTAAAAATGATCGAAATACGTTGATACATTATCTGAACACACCATTAAAATGTAGACTTTGATTCAGCAAACCTCAGACACCACTCGAGGTTTAAGTATGTTTCCTGTCCTCTCAGACAAAGCCAAGATATTGATGCACAGATTTTTCTGAAAATGGAAAAGGCAGGGTAGGAACTGCAGGTCAGCTGAAACTTCTGCTTAGCACTTCCTGTGGGCGACACCTCTTGGACTGCCATCTGCCAGGTTTCCCTGACATAAAAACCTTGCATTTATGAAACACCCGCTGAGCAGTATAGGCTAGATAAATGCCATTCCGACATTTTTGGAGTTAGAATGTGAAAGAGCTCTAGAACCACCTTAGATGTTGAAGAAAGTGTTTTTCAGACTGTTATTAAATATGTTTAAAAATATCTGCTTTGCATTTTTCCAAACAGTTACTGCTACAAACATCATTCTATTTCATAGATTTCAACCCGCAAGAATTGAAACAATTTGGTTGTATTATTTTTTGTTTGTTTTGTTTTGTTTTCATAGACAGGATCTTACTATGTAGCAAGAAAGAGTGGTTTGGAGTTGAAAGGCAAGTGACTGATAATGGACACAAACCATCCCTTTGGTAGATCCACAACAGACACTCTTTACTGTGATGCCAGTCGATCGTGAGCTAACTCTAGTCTTACAGGGATCTCAAAATCTTGTTACTTTCCTTCAGTTTTCTTGCTTTGCTATATGATGCAGGAGTAGCCCAGCTGGGAGGATGATAAATGATGCTAGTGAGGTGCTGGCATGGAAGTTTCCAGAAGGTTACAAGAGGAAAGCATTTCCTAGAGTTCATGTGCTTCATGAAGTAGCACTTGACAGTTAACCAGGTGAGGCACCAACCTCTGCACAATATCCCATGTGCCATTTAACAGTTTTACAAAGAGCTCTGAGGTGTGGCATGTAGACCTACAGTCCACGCCAGTCCTTCTAGCTTTATACAGCCCTTCCCTTCCCTAAATGAAATTTTTGAGCCACATCAGCTAAGTGTGACACTAGCCCTCTTGGAAATACCCTGTCAATGTCTTTTTCCTTCCACAGTTAATAGCTACTTCCAGTTTCTGGTTTTCTTGTGTTCTTTTCAGCTCTCCAACCTCCCATGATAGCCCATAGCTTTTATTAAAGTAACCTAGTTAATATGTGGCTCCCATCTTCCACTTCAGCAATGACTGATATATATTTTACTATCTACTATGGCTGTTCTCCTGCCAGATCAGAATGAGATGATTTCATCAAATGCCATGAAAATATTGTTGATAAAAAGAATAAGGAAAATTCAAAAGTTAAAATTCAAGGTCAAGAGCTGGCAGTGGTGGTGTATACCTTTAATCCTAGCACTCCAGAGGCAGAGATAGATGGGTCTCTGTGAGTTTGAGGCCAGCCTGGTCTACAGAGGAAGTTCTGGGACAGCCAGGGCTACATAAGAGAAATATTGTCTTGAAAAACAAAATGAAACAAAACAAAAAGAAAAAGAAAAAGAAAAAAATCAAGATCAAATACAGTGGGTAGATGGCCAATGACAAGCCAGCCATTTTAACAGAAAGTCTCACCTGCCATCTCCAAGGTAGTGCTTGTTTTAAATGTAAGGTCACTAGATTCTTTCTAATCTCTGGGATTCTGCTTTGATTTTTCAAAGATTCATAGAAATCATTTATGTTCCTATAGTCTCTTGTATCTTATTTTCCTTTTCATTGGATGGTAGATTCCAGAATTTCAAATGACTGTTACTTATTCTCCTAGTCTGGACATGAAAACATTAGTTTAAGTATCATCTCAGTAATGGTTAAGTGCTTCGTCCTTTTATGGTCAATATTAAAATAAAGTCAATGAGAATCATCAGTAAAACAGTAAATATCTAGATTAAAATCTTGCTATAAGTCTAAGAGTATTCATATATGTTCTAGTAACATCTAAATGTTAGAAGAGACATTGAACTAGTCTATTTCAGTATTTTGTCTTTTAAGTTTGAAAAATATCATCTTTAGAAGCAATTAGCAAGTGAAACTTTGAGTGATTCTGAAGCATCTCATTGACTTTTTCCTTTATTTAATCTTTTAAAATATGTGTACTTGTTAATCTTGACTGGCAGCTTGAATGGATTGGGAAGTGCCCAGGCAATTAATACAGCTTAACTCTGCACATGTCTGTGAGGACATTTTCACTGAAGAATAACTAAAGTGAAGGATCTGTCCTGAATGTGGGCAGTACTATCCCATAGGTTACCCACGATCCCCCATAGTATAAAACAGGGAAAACAAGAAAGCCAAATAATAAAAGCATGTCTGCACTTCTCTCTGGCTGTTGTGAAATAAGGAACTTGGATCCTCAATGATGGACTGAAAACTATGGGACCTGCTAAACCAGAAAAAGTCCTTCTTCCCTTAAGGTTTGATGCTGCTGTTACCTTGATTGGTTGTTTTTTACACGTGATTTTGAACCCAAGTACTGATCTGGATCTGTGCCACCGTTCCAGCGTTATTTGTTTTGCTCGGATACCTTGTTGCACCAGTGAAACATTTAACACAATATTTATTCATCGTGTCCAGAGTTAGGGCTCAGGCCGTAGTCCTTTCTCTTGTTCCTCTCCATGCCCATAGTGATTTCATCTGTTCCCGGCGCTTCATAATTGCCACCTCCATAGTAGTGATTGGTGAATCTTTGTCTTCAGTCCAGTCCTGTCTCCATAAATACATTCTAAAGCAGTGGTTCTCAACCTTCCTAATGCTGAGACCATTTAATACAGTTCCTCCTGTATTATTTTGTTGCTACTTCATAAGTGTAATTTTGCTACTGTCATGAATTGTAATGTAAGTATCTGATATGCAATGCCAAGGGGTCATGACCCACAGATTGAGAACCACTTTTCTAAAGGCGTGAACACTAGCTAAATATTTGAAGATTAGGGAAGATGTCCAGAATATGAGAGTTCCCTGGTTCTAAATCATAACATTCCACACTTTAGAATACTTTTCATTCAGTGTAATTTTATATAGTTATCTAACAGATGTCTCAAGGAAGAACACATAAAATTTAGTTCCTGGTTTCCAACCTTATATTAAGTGCTCTCCTCCACCATTCTCCATCATATAACCTTGAGACAGGGAATCTCACCGAACCTGGACCTCACCATTTATTTATCTAGGCTGGAAACCAGGAAGCCTCAGTAAAACTCCTGTCTTGCACCCCTACCCTTGTCTGTCAGGCACGGACATGCCAAGGTTTGGGGGGACCTGGGGCTTCAAACTAATGTACGTCCTCACGCTTGACCATCAAGTGTTGTTACCCACTGTGACCTCTTCCTAGCCCCTCTAGTAATTTATTTCTTGTGACCTAAATATGTTTTGGATAATGTGTTTTGGATTATTGGTGTGCTCATGCCTTTAATGTATTCTGTGATTTCAAACCCCCTTTGTCTCCACCATTGATACTACTCCGATCTAAAGCGTCAGATCTGCTATCTCAATGATCTTTTAACTATTTTACTTTCTGATCACATTCAGCCTGAGAATCTTACAGAAAATTCTACTGATTTTAAAGAAGGTGGTTACATGCCTCAAAGGGAAGATGACTGAGAAAATAAAGTTCAGAACTAGCCACATGGATTCGAATGGATTTCTCTGTTATTAAGGGACCCAGGTGTGATGTCGATGCCTGTGTGCCCAGTACTTGCTACAGAGGCAGAGGGATAAGAAGTTTTAGGTCATTACTGGCTACGGAGTGAGTTCCAAGCCAGCTTGAGCTAGATGAGACTTGTGTCCCAAAAGGAGGGGAAATAAAGTAAGTGAAAGAGATAGAGAGGGGGAAGGAAGGAGGGAGGAATGGAGGGAGGGAAGGAGGGAGGGAAGAGAGAAGAGAGAGGGGGAAGGAGGGGAGAATGCAGGGACTACAGTCTTTGTTTGGACCCAAGCCCTCCAGCCTATGTGGCTGCCCTAGTCTAATGTACCCTCTGTATCTCACAGTGGTCCACTAAGGTCGCTGTCCAGCCTATGCGGCTGCCCTAGTCTAATGTACCCTCTGTATCTCACAGAGGTTCCCTAAAGTCACTGTCCTTGAATGTGTCAGGCTCATGAGGAAGGCTGGGCCCATTGCCCTCTCTGTTAGAAGCTCTTCCCAATGTCTGGTTCTTCACTTTGTGTTTTGTTTTTATCTCAGTGATCTCCTCATTGGGTCATCTCCTCCTCACCTCCCTCTTTGAAACTCATTACCTACTCCTGTGGAATGGTTTGCTCTCTCCATTGCCTCGGGAGTTTTTTGTTTTTTGTTTTTTTTAATTCCTCTTTATTTTGGTTCTTTTCACTACCTCACGGATCTCATGCAATTTGCTTCTTGCTTTCACAGTCTTTATTTGCACTTGGAATCAAAGCACTGTGAGATAGGTTTTAATTTTTGTCTCTTTTGTTTATCACTATATCCTTAGTACTTAGTAGTTTGTTCAGCACACATGAGATGCTTAATCAATACACATCCAGTTAAGAAGTAAATGCTACCTCTATCTTTCATCCTTTGTCACAACTTTGTACCCTCCTTTTTATAGTGTCACCATTCTCTAATGTGTGAGTGAGTGAGTGAGTGAGTGTGTGTGTGTGTGTGTGACTAAAATTAAGTACATTTTTCTATTGTACATTTCCACGACACTTTGTTGGTACATTGATGTATTATAGTCTTCAACAATTAATTGATGGTACCACACTAGGATGCATTTGCTTACGCCCGGCTTCCAAAGACTAATTGGAGAACACTGTGATATTTCTTCTAGTTATGGGAGTTGTAGAAATTTGAGAGAGCCAGATCTACAGGAATCAGAAGAAAGCAAGTGATAAAGAAATGTGCTGTGACCCTCCCTGTTCGTGTCCAAGGAAATGAAAACACAGCTGATGCATTTCGTGTGGTAAAAGCTAACCTGCTTGCTACATTTTCTGTCTAGTGACACCCGTCCTGTTGCCTGTCATATGGTGAAGCTCAGTCAAATCCTTTGCATCGTGTTACCAGTCGATGTGAAAGTAAACATGTGAAATAAAATATTAGACTTAAAATACCTATTATTTCTCTTTACATTCCATAGCCATTCTTCCTTAAAAAAAAAATCCCTTGATGATTGAGGCTATGTTAGGAAGAAACGCTTTACAAATTCCTTTATTTAATTGCTTCTTGGATCCTGTTTGCAAGGATATACAGACGAAAATGAGCATCTAGAAAGAATCTCGGAGAATTAATAAGTGTAAGAGAGGATTTCCAAGAGCCGGTTGGACATTTTGTTAAGTACTTCAGCACATTATGTTATTTAATCCTATTACAAATGTCTTAGAAGGAAATTGAGTCTTAGATGAAAGTAAAACATTTTCTGAAGATCACAGAGTTGTTACATTTCAGGATCATGATTTATCAGAAAGCTCTAAGGCTCCAGATCCTGAGTTATTTCTTAAGCTATTCCTTCAGTCTCTTCCTCATTACCCAAATAGCTAATTAATTTCAGAAAATTGCTAGAAAAATTTTCAAAACAGTTAACAATTCACACATTCAAAATTCTACTTAATATATGGTATTTAAAACTAAGAGATAGATAAATATTACAGGTTGCATATAGGCTCTACTTGGGGGATCATGGTCACATTCAAATATTGATTGACCTTTCCCTTGTCAATTGAAAACTAAAAATGAGTGTGCAATCCCTCCAACAATTTTGTACAGCATGTACTATCTTACTGAAAACAACTAACATCTCCATTCCCAGTTTCTAGTAGCTGGTTATTTAAATCAGATCTGTATCTTTTAAAAAGTAGTTTGCTAGCCAGGCAGTGGTGGTGCATGCCTTTAGTCCCAGCACTCAGGATGCAGAGGCAGATGGATCTCTGAGTTACAGAGCAAGTTCCAGGACAGCCAGGGTTACACAGAGAAACCATGTCTCAAGAAACAAATAAAAAAAAGTACTTTGTTGTTTCTTCCTATGCAAGATAAGTTATTACACCTCTAAATAAATGCACTACTCTAACTTCTTGCTCATGTTACTTCCTTCTGAGACTGCTTACAGTTTTCTGCAGACGTTTGGTTTATCTTCAGACTCTCTTTTCCTTTGCCACAGACATGAAAGGGGTATTTTTATTTTTCAACCAAGCAAGTGTTTATTAAGTTAAAACTGGATTCTCAGAAATTCCTCCAGCTCTTATTGATTGAAGTTGTTGATTATCTGGCAAAGGCTAGAAAATTAAACATTGATGTTTAAAATCATCAGGACGTTACTAAGCACCAGAGGAAACTTATTTTTATAAAACGGTTTGTGCTTCGCATGTTGCCAGAACTAGGGACAGAGTTAGAAAACTTCTTGAACTCATTTTCTCTCTTTATAAATAAGTAAAATTGTATCTAGAATGGTTGAGTTATTTGCTGAAGGTCACAATGGAAACCTCACAAAGATCCAGATAAAAACCTGGGAAAAAGCAGAGACCTGGCTGTTTCTCTGTGAAACATGACCACTTTCTTTCAGCTACTTTTGTCTGTTCAGGACCTAGGGACTGTTCTTCACTGACAGCCTGGTCACCCCTTTGCAGCACAGGTCACATCGTGACACTCTTCCAAGCAGCCTCTGAAAGCAATTTCCAGCTCTGCAGGGAAGTCCAGATCTTGGTAAAGGCCTGTCTGTCTCAGCCCACTCCATTACCTTGGCCTCTGATCCTCTCCACTCAGGCTCCCTTGCCATTCTCGGCTCCTAGCTGTTCTTCCAAACTTTGATCTTTCACCTCAGCTAGCTGCCTTTTTCTGGCATAGCTCCCATCAAATGCTCAAGTGACGGGCATTCCTCCAGCTTTAGTTCAATATCACCTTCTCAGTGAGTCTTATTTTGACCACTGTATTTTAAACTGCAACCCATATCTTTCTCCATTCAACCCTTCTAATTTTTATTGTGTGACTTGTTTTTTGACTGTTCATCTTATCTTATACTCCTGCAACACAGACCTATTTCTGATATCTGTCTTATTTTCTAACTTTGTTACATTAAACTTCAAGGAGGCTAGATCTAGGGGAGGCCAAGGTAGAGGAGAGTCAGCTTTGATTTCACAGCCAGTTTGAAGGTAGCCTGGGGCCTGAGAGTCTGTCTCAAATAAACAAACAAATAAAAATAAGTAAATAAATAAATACTTCCAGGGAGCAAGGTCTTCTGTTCTCTGTTATATCCTAGATACTCAGAATGGTCCCAAAGACATATTAAATACTTTATGAGTGAGTAAGTGCATGGATAGACTGACAATAATTGTTTTAGTGTTGATATAAATCTAACTTTAGTTAGGCTTAAGGGTGGAAACAGAAGTTGCACACACCACTGTAATTTTTTGAAAGCTCTAAGAAGTGTGCATCATCTGTTTGTGATATAATTGGTGCGGTGTCATGGAATAGACAGTTATCCGAGTGTGCTTTCTCAGGAGGTGGAAAGAATAAAACAGTCCAACCTTCTGTGGGCTGCTGCTGCAACTTAGTCATCTGATTTTGAGGATAAGAAACCGTTAGTGCTGATCAAATATGTCTTTAACTGTTAATGTTTTTACCACAAACGCCTCTCCAAATGTTAGCTTTTCAAACACAGCCTGGCGAAGACAGAAATATTGATGCAGCACACAGGAACCCTGGTTTTCTCCAACATGAGATGTCATTTTAGGTGCTTGGGAGTATAGAAGACTCTTCCATGGATCGTATGCCATGTTATCCTCCCACAGATATAAAATAAGCTGGGGTTGGGGGGAGTAACCCTGTCCCACACTGCTGTGGACTTCTTTCACACGGAGCTAAAGGAGCATGGCAGGGTACCCATGAGATCTGCTCACCTCTCAGTTTGCTGTCATCATTGGTAGGAAACAGAGTACGTGCACTCAGATACTTCTGCTGGACCGGTCTGGCTGCCTCGTCACTGCTGACCAAACACTTCCTACTTGTCCGTTCATCGCTTTCCCCCGAGTATTCACACGGCACCTGGAGAGGATGCAGCGTGACACACGCCGCTCCATGTTTTGCTGGTAGCTCTGTGTGTCTCTGGACTAGAACTGGCCTAGAGCCGGTATGTCTTACAATGGGAAGAGCTCTGACTCAGACCCAGCTCTGAACTCAGCTAGTCAACAGTCTTTTGTAGACTCCTAAATCTCTACTCGCTCCCCCTTCTTATATGGAAAAAGCAAATTCACTGATTCCATGAACAATTAAAGAACATGTTCACATAATCAAGTGGCCAGCCTGCTCATCCAGCAAGCCCTAACTCAGCACTTGCTTAGAACTGGGCAAGGCTTAAACTACTTCAGGTATTTTTGTTTCAGGCCACGTAAGACACGAATGTTTTTATTTAGTTCCTTTTACGTATGAGAAAGATCAACAAATAATTAAAAGCTACTAAGTAAATGGCACACAGTTAAGCAAACTCCTGTTGTTAAAAGGTAGCGGAATGGGATTTGGACTGGATGCTTAGTGCTGTTGTGGTTCTGCTTTGATACCTGTCCAAGGGGAGAGAAGAAGGTCGCCAAAAGGCTTGGAGAAGGTTATCCAGCTGCAGGGAGTGTGCATGCTTAGAATGCACAAAGGTTCACAGACTAACCTGTTGGTGCACACATTTTAGAATCCACAAGTGCAGGTAGACTTATAACCCACGTGACACACACAGTACTACTCCTCAATGAGTAATCATGTGACAGATCATACTGCTATCAACCAAGTGCATTGATGATTGATAGCTCACGGTAGTCCAGATTTGCTAGAAATCATGCTCATGACTGACTTCACTAAATATAGAGTTAACAGTATTTATCTTCAAAAGTCAGGGTTGTCAACGTAGAAGTCAACTTTATGGTTTGCAAAGTGCTGCTTTATAGAAATGTTCTCAATACTAAATTTGTTAATACTCTGATTACACTATTTTCTAACAATTTGAAAATGTGTGAGACCAAGTTACACACCTGTCACACACATACAGAGGGCCTAGGTCAGTCCCATAGCTGTTGGTCCAGAGTCCATGAGGTCCCACGAACTAAGGTCCGCTGTCTCTGTGGGTTCCTCTGTCATGACCTTGACACCCCTGGCTTGTACAATTCCTCCTCCCTTTTTTCAGCAGGACTCCCAGAGCTCTCAGCCCAGTATTTGACTGAGGGCCTCCACATTTGTTTCCATCAGTTACTGGATGAGTCTCTCTGATGACAATTAGGGTCATCACCAATCAGGCACCCTTACCACTGTTGCTAGAAGTCTTAGCTGGGGTCATCCTTGTGGATTCCTGGCAATTTCCCTGGCATTAGGTTTTTCCCTAACCCCCCAAAGCTGCCCCCCATCAAGGCATCTCTTTCATTACTCACCCCCTCCGTACCACCCCAACACACCCAACCTTAACCCTCATGTTCCCACCCCTTCCACCTCCACCCCCCCACCTGCCTCCAGTTTACCCAGGAGATCTCTTCCATTTCCCCTTCCCAGGGAAATTCATACGTCCCTTGGTTATCTCACCCCACCTATATACAGAGGGGAGGAGATTAGTCCTATCTCAACTTGATATGCCATGCTTTGTTGACTCCCATGGGAGGCCTGAGCCTTTCTGAACAGAAACAGAGGAGGAGTGGATGGGAGGAGAGAGACAGAAGGGAGCAAGAGAGGTAACAGGAAGAGAGGAGGGAGGAGAAACTGAAGTCACGATGTAAAATAAATGAAAAAAATTCATAAAAGTAGAAAATGTGGGAGAATGTGACTGAGTTTCAGAGGAGAAAAGAGAAGAGGAAAATATGTCACTTGTTCTCAAGGTCAGAACAAATTTGTAGACTGTTTTTTAAATTATATGACATTTTTACTCTCACCAAATAATTACTGATGGAAATGAGAAGACAGGAGCACATAATTTTTATTTTAATTTTTAAGTTGCTGTTCACTAAAAATTGTTATTCCTATAGTTTTTATTTAATTTTCTATCTTTTAGTTTCTTTCAAAACAAACTTTACTCCAACACTGAATAATGAATCTTTCACAACCAGTTTTTGAAAATCACCACTGAGATTATAAGTGTTCTTCACAAAGAGGCCGTAAGCACTTGATTTCCCCCCTAGGAGAGCAGAGAAAAATACAAGTTATTAATTTTTAAAGAAATGTCAGCTCCCCCTGCCTTCCCACTTTTCACACTGACTTATTGGGTGTCTGCCCTGGTTTGCTTTCTATGGCTGTGATAAAGGCCATGGCTAGAAGTGATTTGGGGAGGAAAGATTTTATTTTCTCTTACATCTTATAGTCCTTTGTGAAGGGAAGTGAGGGTGGGAGATTGAAGTAGGAACTGAGAGGCAGGAACTGAAGCAGAGGCCATGAAGGAACTCTGTCCACTGGCTTGCTCCCTACCACTTGCTTAGAATACATTTTTTCTAGCACCCAGGGCCACCAGTCCAGCAGGCAGTGATAACACACACAGTGTGCCTTTCTCTCATCAATCAGCAACCAAGAAAATGCCCCATAGACTTACCTACAGTTTAATCTGATGCCAGCATTTCCTCAGTTGAGGTTTCCTCTTACTGGGTGACCCCAACCAGTATCAAGTCCCCCCTCCGCCCCCAAAAAACCCTAACTAGTACAGTATCTGATAACAAAGTTGAACCAAGGTTTTAGTAAAGGTTGAAGCAAGTTTCAATCCCATTTTAAAACCAAGTCTTTAGAAATTAAATATATGCAGGTCTTACATTTTAAGATATTTGTAGACATTTATTTTTGGCTTCATGGTATTTACAATCATATGAATTTCAAGTAGAATTTGAAAAAAAATTAAAACATAAAATAATTTGAGATGTCATTACTTTATAAATATGTAAAAACATGGATCTCACAAGAGATGAATTTCTTTCCTTTCTTTTCTATTTTCTTGATAATAGAGGTTAGTCTGTCATAGAAATATCAAAATGTTTTAATTGATATGCCAAACTAACAGGCACAGAAGTGTAGCTAGAGTTTTCCTGCCTGGCCCACAGTCAGGACAAATCTCTGCCACCCGCCAGTCCCACAGCCGCTCAGACCCAACCAAGTAAACACAGAGACTTATATTGTTTAAACTGTTTGACTAATGGCTCAGGCTTCTAGCTATCTAGTTCTTACATCTTAAATTAATCCATTTCTATAAATCTATACTTTGCCACATGGCTTGTGGCTTACCGGCATCTTCACATGCTGTTTGTCATGGTGGCGGCTGGCAGTGTCTCCGGCTCAGCCTTCCACTTCCCAGAATTCTCTCCTCCTTGTCCTGCCTATACTTCTTCCTGCCTGACCACTGGCCAATCAGTGTTTTATTTATTGACCAATAAGCAACATGTTTGATATACAGACCATCCCACAGCACTTCCCCTTTTCTTTTATTTTCAAAAAGGAAGGCTTTAACATTAACATAGTAAAATTACATATAATTTGGGAATTTGGGCGTAGCTTCTCTTACTACTTCCTGCTGGAGGGGGGCGCTGTATCTTATGGGGACACAAAGAAAATTTTAGGATTATGGAGTAGCCCATGAGGCTGTATTGTCTGAGCCAGTTGCCTTCAAACCGTTCTGGATGTTGGATCATCTGGGCCATGGTGTCACCGGAGACCTTTCAGGGGGTCTTGGCTGGTCAAACCTGATGTATCTTAATCTGGAACAAATCCATAGCCTCTGGCTTTCTGTGGAAACAAAAGCAGAGCTTCCTTTCCAAAGCAACATAATCTTACATCCAAATTTTGAAGTCAAGGTACCTTTAAAATATACATTTTGGCATAATTCAACAGCTTTTGTAATCAAATGTTTTTCTTCAGTTACGAATATCAGAGAGAACATAATCCAGATTCTCTGTGTGGTAGCCATCTTTATGTGGCTTATTTTTTATATTACCTTGAGCCTATTGCTTTAAACTGCAGCCTTCTAAGACTGAAACGGCACTATGGCTGCTGACTCCGCCCACCTCAGCTTCCCAACATGGCGGTGATATGTTTACCACCAGCTCTGGGAGCCTTCATGGGTCTATGCTTCTATCAAAGCAGCGTGTAGCCCAGAAACCTCTTTTTTTTTTTTGTTTTGTACTAGCAAAGGCTAAATCCACCAGGCAGCTTAATGTGCCATTTGCAGAGGCTTCATTCCCGCCATACTGCAAGTCAAACATGCATGCCAGGAACCCGCCATACAGTAGCTCAAGCCCGCAGGCTGTGGCTAACTTGAGAGAGACAACTAGGAAGCTGTTTTAGCTCTGTTTTATAATCTTCTTTTTACGCTTTCTCAGGTTTTAAGTGGAAATTCCTGCCCCACGTTCTGGCGCCATTTGTAGCTAGAGTTTTCCTGCCTGGCCCACAGTCAGGACAAATTTCTGCCACCCGCCAGTCCCACAGCCGCTTTTTTTTTTTTTTTTTTTTTTTGACAAGGCAGTCACGTGGTTGGGTTTACGACCAATGAGAAGGCAGAACAGAACTCTATTTAAAGGGGAACGCACAGGAAGTAGTTCCTTTTCAGAGAGGTCTCTTGGCGGGAGAGGCTAGCTGGCAGAAAGCGGTAAGGCTCCTAGCTCTGACCTCTTGGGCTTTCATCTTTACTTTGGCTCTGTGTTTCTTATTTAATAAGACGGTTGGTTACATCTACAGAGAAGCATTTTTAAAGTATAGCAGAGAAGATTTTTAAAGAAGTCTGTATAAATTATTTACTAATATTTTATTTTTAGTTTTTAATTATGTGCATATATGAATGCCTGTATTTGGTTAAGTGCATGTGAGTGCAGGTACCTAAGGAGTTCAGGAGAGGGCACTGGATCCCTTGCAGCTGAAGTTACCCATCGTTGTGAGCCACGTGACATGGGTGCTGGGAGCCAAACTCCAGTCCCCTGTAAGAAAATCATGTACTCTTTATTGCTGAGCCACCTCTTCAGCCCCATATAAACTAATTTTTACTTTGTATGTGAACATATTTAAATAAATTACCTGTGTCTTCAACTATCCATAATGGACTGTGACTCCAGCTGCCCTATAGTTTTACCAAGCATTCCTATAATATGCCTAACCAGTTATTAGAGAGGTCCATGTATTTTAGGTGTCAAGTTGTCTATGTAGATGTAGCACGTGATCCTGACTTCATGTGCATACTGCCAAGTATGTAAGTTACAATAGCTTATACTATAGTATTAGACACTATTCGATACTACAGAGACTTCCTATACCATCTCTTACTTCAGTTTTGAGAAAGACTGACAGCTGTCTTCTAAATATTGATAATAAATAGTGATGTAAAAATAGACATTCACAAAAATAATGTTTCCATAAGTACATGGATTGGGAAAGTCTCTGAGAAGTTCTAGACTTTGCAAAGAGAGCAGAGTCACTATTCCTTCCACGCTTCTGGAAAGTTACATAAAACTAAGAACAGAGCAGAACCAAGAATGACACAAAGTGAAGCAAGTCATTATGCGTTGGTGGTGAATGGCTCTGGAAGAAATGAGCATGTCAAGTCCCCCTTCATTTGGCATGCCATTAGAAAGCTGGTGAAATATGATTGAATCAGAAAATGGAGTCCCGCCTAAAAGCTGTCTTAGCAGACCAATGGAGACCCAGTATGCACTTTAGGGAACCATTAGTATGAAGTGAGAAATCCAGACCCTAATATAGTTAGTTGCAGGGGCAGGGAGGTATGAGGCAGGAGATTAAAGACAAGATGGACATGGATATTGCGGAATGGTTGTGATGGATGCTCTGTGAACTTCCTTGACGTATTTGAGGGGAGAGTGTGATAGTAGTCTGTTTTCCACTGTAATAGTAAAATACCCGCAGCTGGATATTTAAAAAGAAAAGCGACTTATTCCACTTCCAGCTCTAGAAATAGAAGAGAATGGCACCAACATTTGCTGGTCTCTGATGTGAATTCTCTTGGCTAAGTCTCAGCACAGCAGATGGTAGCATGGCTGGAGTACATTCTTGGAGGGGAAGATGAGGATTAAGGAAACTAAAGAAAATGAGGAGACCAGTCTTGCTTTTTTTTAACTTCGGAACTAACCTCTTCTGAGAGACCACTGAACTCTTCTGAGGGCAGCACCCACAGTGGCCTAATTATCTTCTACTAAGCCACATCTCTCTAAGTTTCCACCACTTTTCAGTGGTACTGCACTTTCCTTCACACGCACCAGTAGGGGATACACACTGTATGCAAGCCATGACATTCTGCCCCTGATCACCAAGCTCCATGGCATGCTCAAAATGCAAAATACATTTGGTAGTATTTACAGTCTCAAAGCACTAGGCCATTCTAACCTTGCTCAAAAGTCTGAGTCCTAGTTGTATCTAAGACTTTTGGAAAACATGAGCTTACAAAACAAACAAATAAGTTACATACTTCCCAGGTACAACCCAAGGATAAACAAAGTAAATATCCCTAGATATATGCCAACATAAAAGGGTTGTGGCAATATAGAAAGACTGAAATTCATGCTGTGCACACTGCAGTGAGATAGAGGCATACCCCCCACCCCCTCACCCTGGAGCCTTGATAACACTATGCTGGTTGTTGTCCACACAGCTGTTTTTCTGGTATCTGTGACTTCCCTAGATGGGCATATTGTCTACTTTCTGGAGTCTCTGTTAATACCATACTCTCATGCCTCCAACAAGTGCTCTGGTGGAGACTTCCCTCCATAACTCTACCTCAGTTGCAGACCTCTAGCTTCTTAGGGGTCTCTCTGAATTCTTTCTGGAAGCCACCATCGCTTACAGCTCTTGCATTTGCTCATCCATGACTAACACTAAGGTCCGCTTACCAGAATGAGACTTATCTGGATTCCTTCAAGCATTGTGGGAGGACTCTAAGGAGTTTGACAGGAAACAAGAAGCATAACCCTGAGGGGGTGCTTGGCAGCCCTCAGACCAGTCCCTGAAATGATTAGGACTTCTAGGTCCTCACACCTGGGTGGGAGGGTCAGCTTTGAACACTTCTTATGATCCTTTGAAGCCTTTTCCGGCCTATTATCTCTGTCAGCCTCTTTAACAAGTGATGGCTCAGCTGTACACTTGCATGTAAACCCCCCCCCCCCCCCCCCCCCCGTTTTCCCTTCTCCTGCTGAGGATGCAAATTAACCACACATTACTGCTTTCTCTCCCTTTTGAATCTCACTAAAAGAGGCCGATGCTTTCTTGTTTAGAAATGTCCCCTGCTGATAAATAGCCTTTATTTTTAAATTTAGTTTCCTAATTTGGAGATGGGTATGCTTTTCAACCAAATTATATACTATCTGTTGGGAAGAATACCCTTTTTGGAGCCTTCATTTTCCAATAGACTCTTCATTTCTATATGAGATAAGTCTCTTCCTCCTTCAAGCTCTCACAAAACTCACTTTAATATCTGCTTCTCCAAACTCTTGCAACTGCTGGCTGCTACCCAGTTCCAAGGCCACTTCTACATTTTCTGGTGTTGTTACAGTAGTAACCCCACTCCTCAGGACTAATTTTCTCTATTAATCTGGTTCTGATTGTCCTGAAAAATCCATGATGCTGGTTATAAAGGAAATAGGCTTTTGGGCTCGCAACTCTAGCTATTTTGCTTGGCTCTGCTGAGGCCCCCATTGGCTACCTCTCAACACAGCAGATGGCATCATGGTGGAAAAATACTCAAGATGAAAAAGTGCACAAAAAGACAGGGTTCTGGAATAGTGGAAGGGACCAGTTTTACTCTTTTACAACATCTGCTGGAGTAAGAAATACCTCTCTTTGAGAGACTAGTTGTAGCCCCTTCCAAAGTCAGCACTCTTTGTCTGATTGTGTTTCACCAAGGCCCTCTTTTTAGGGGTACCATCACTCCTCAATATTATCACACTGGGGATGAAGTTTGTGAGCCATAAAACCCTGGGAAACACAATCCAACATATCCACATCTTAATGGAAGTCACGTGATTTGTTTTCAGCGTTATCACTGGTATAATTTACAGCTGGGCACATCACAACATATCAAAAGAACACACAGAAATAGAATAGAATATATATTCCCGCAGTTGTATAACGAATTAGTTCCTTTATTTGTGGTGGGCGGTAAGAACTTTGTGTGCCATTGATAGTGATCCAGAAGTCTCGTTTCAATTCAGCGTTTACAATTTAATTAAAAGTTGCTTCCCAACACATCTCAGTATATTTAGTAGCTTGTATTTTCAGTTTGCAGGCAGCACTTTGGAATCATAAAACCTTAAATTGCAATTCACTATTCCACGAACAATTCTTTAAACATTCATTACATGCAATTCTTCCAAGAATTCTCACTGATCTAAGAAAGCAACAGCTCACAGATGCCAAATTTCAGAGCTCCTCTTAAAATGAAGGAAAATAATTTATTGTGAGAAAAGATATGTCTTTCTTAAGGAAGACTGTTGATTTGTTCAATCTCGAATTGCTAATTATGCATTGTGACTCTCTTGGAACAAAACACACTATAAAATTACAGAGTGAAGAAAACAAAACAAAACAAAACAAAAAACCCAGAATGCTAGATGAGTGTGGCCAAGCTGCAGCTATGAATATAAAATCATGTTTCTTGACTCCTGTCTTACAAGTACCATGACAGTGGTTCTCAACCTGTGAGTCACGACCCTTTGGGGGCCACACAACCCTTTTATAGGGTCACATATCAAATATCCTGCATATCAGATATTACACTATAATTCATTAACAGTAGCAAACTTACAGTTACGAAGCAGCAATGAAAATAATTTTATGGCTTGGGGGGTCATAGTAACATGAGGAACGGTATTAAAGGGTTGTGGCATTAGGATTATTGAGAAACTCTCTACTATAGGACCTCATACATTAATAAAGTCATTAAGTTTTTTGTAAGCCCAATATCTACAAGCCAACCTTTCATGCTTACATAAAACAAACAAAACAAAATATTTTCTGTAACTTGCTCTAAAACTGAAGAAGAAAAGAGGTGCCTCTATTATTGTACCTCTGCTGTCCAGATTGACAATAATCCTGTTTTTAATTCCATCCTTTTCCCTCCAGATGAGTTTGTCCTGCATCGTCACCCTCAATGTTTTTTTTAATTACTCATGTGACCAGAAGAGACTTATCTTCCTACAACCTGGGATTGTTCTGCAGGATACCCAGGTAGCAATGATTGTTTTATGTCTCTTCCTTTTAATTTACTTATAAAATATCTTCTCTTTCCAAGAAGTCACTCACCTTTCAATGAGGCAGAGAATTAGCTATTATTCTCCTTCCAGTGAGTAAAAATGGTCGTCTGGGCACACTCTTTCTGGCACACCCTTTCACACCCTTGTTGATGTTTTTTCTAAGTCTCTGTATGATTACTCTGTGGTTTGATCATTCTTGGAATCTCCTGAACCTTAGCATTCTGTCTTCAGGTTCTGTCTTTGCTGCCAAATGATTTCTCTTAAGATAATATGTTTAATTGACATTCCTCATCATTTCTCCTTTCATGTTTTAGAGCTTAAGGGCCCAAGATCATGTTCATGTAAGGTAAGCTCCTAGTGAGCCTTCTCTCACTGTTTTGAGGATGCAGTCCTTACTCTGTTATAACACAGACCGTTTCCTGCTCACAGATGGGAGAGACCCCTGAAGCTCTCTCCTTCCAAGATCACCCGTTTATTTTCTTACGTAATAACCTAAGAATCTGCATGCTAGTGATTTCACTTAATGACTTTGAATATAGTGAGGGTCAGAGCATCAGCATATGTGTATCTTTGACAGAGACACAATTAAATCTGTAGTAGTGAAGAATTTAGAGCCACAATCAGCATTTAATTGTCTGGAGGGTATCTTTTAAATCAAAATAAATTGTTTATAATTTTAAGTGAAAGTTGTACTTGTTATGAAATTCCAGTTCTGTGTTCATTGTCATTCAGCACTAAAATCTCTGATAACTCTCTTTGTACATGAGACAGTTCAAATTGTTAGCTGACAACATGTTTTAATTTTTAAAAAGTATTTATTTATTTTAATTGTATGTGCGTGGCTGTTTGCCTCATTGTATGTATGTATAACACAGGTGTGCCTGGTGCCTGCAGAGGCCAGAAGAGTGGACTGGATCCCCTGCAACCAGCTGCTAGGGTAAAAGTTAACAATGGAACTGTCGTTTATACCTGCTGGAAGAGGGGAAATTGGTTTTCTCAAATGGAATGTCACTGGGTATATCAACCACTCTGGGCAAGTCTCACATTCAGCAGTATCTGATCAACAAATAATGGACTCCACAGTTTTTTATGTTGCTTTTATTTGGTTATGGTTTGGGGGAGTTGGTTGGTTGGTTTTTGTTTTGTTTTTTCTTTTTGAGTGATGTTGTACTTTGTTTTCTAAGTTTGGGGCATTTGTAGTTGTATTGGGGTTTGGGGTTGCTTTTTGAGAAAGAACTTAAAGTTTGGTGGGTAGGGAGGAGCGGAGGATCTGGACGAACTTCAGATGGGGAAGAATATGACTAAAATATATTTAAAATTAAAATTTGTTTTAAGTATTAAAAAGCAAAAAATTTAAAACCACCCAATGTACCTACAGAAATAAATGCCATATAAGACCTCTACATAGAAAGATTCAAAGCACATTGAGAGAAATAAAGGCAGAAAGAGAACTTTTTTCCATCTGTGGTAGGTTGACTGATACTGCTCTCCAACTACACACATAGGATGTTAGAGACAATATGTGCAATAAATATTGGTCGATGGGCTAGAGTCATTACCCTGCCAGACAGAAACTGATAAGAGAGATCTCTGATGAGAGACAGATAGGAGTAAAGTCCGGGTTATGACAATGTCTGCTGTTTGGCTCTTAGATGTTTCCCAAATGACTCATATGCTGAAGACTTGGATGCTAACTTTTTGGAACTACTAAGGGCAGTGGAATCTTTGGAGTTGGGACCTTCAAGGTGCAGAGAATAAGTCTGCAGAATATTTACCCCTCCATGGAACAACCATACTGTCTTTCCTCCTCTGCAAGTCATTATGTAAGAACAGGCAGAAACAAAGTAAAAGCCAGAAGCTACAAGGAAACCATCTTCCTTTTTCATACCACGTATGACTTCTAATATTTTATGCCCATTTTTCTCATATGTTATTTAGTGTCACTTCACTTACAATGAAATTCTGGTTTCTATTATTCTTTTCACTAATATACTCTTTGTACCAAGAAAATATTTGTTTGCCAATAAATGTTTGTTGTGAGGAGTAAATGAGTTAACTCCTCTTGAAAAAAAGTTTCTGTCAATGTTTGTGTATAATAATTTATGTGAAACCAATTTTCAGTATTCTAGGATAAGTGCCCCCAAAGGGCCATAAATTGCTGAATATGATCATAACAAATGTTCAACTTTTAAAAGTTGCCACTGTCTTGAATGGACAACATTTACGTAATACGTGAATATTTTATATTTCCATATCCCTTCATATATTAACTTCTCTAATTTCAATTTGGATAATAACTAGGATTTTATTGCCTTTGCTTCATGGTTAATCTCTTTCTTTCTGGCTTTTAACTGTTTTTTTTCCTTGCTGTTATAATGTAGGGTTTGTCTATTTATTGTCCATATGATTCATTCTGCTTCCTGAATATGAAAATTAATGCGTATTATGTATTCTGAAAATCATTTCAGCCATTCATATTTTCCACTCTCCTCTTCCATCTGTCATATGTGTGTCAGGGCATCTGCTTTTCCTCCCACGTGTGTTACTAGTCTGTTACAGAGTTCTCTGTACTTAGATATATTTATTTTTTCCTGAGGACATAAAGCCATCTACCTCTTGCCTGCTAATAGATAAATACATAATTTAAGACATCCAATTCTCTATGGATTGCTTGTCACAGTGTTTAATGTTAAAGGTCCAAGAAGTTTAAAGGCAGTTCCTGACACATACCAACATGCACAAAGGAAATGATTAGTCATTAGAGGAAAGAGGAATTCATCAGGAAGCTAAGGGTAAAGGACAAATTTTGGTGCCAGAATGTGAACAATATATCCCTAGAGTGGAGCTAACCAGATGCCAACGCTTGTCTGTGACTCAGCTTCCTTTCAGAGAAGGCACTCAATTCGTTTTGATTTTCTTCTCTTGTTCAGCTCTAACACTTTGAGGCTAGGTATTTTCAATTCCATTTTAATTGGAAATCTTTGGCCATAAACATTGCATTCTGCCCAAATGTTTCCAGTTTACTTTCTTAACATATCTCCTTTTTTAACCTGAACTTTGTATTATTTTATAGAATTACTTCCTGTATCTAAGTTGGCAATAAGGGGCCATTTGAAATATATTTGATCCTATATACATGTATCTTGTAGTGATTTTCTTTTTTTTCTTTTGAACATTTTAATTTTTTTCATTTTACATACCAACCAGAGATCTCCCTTTCTTCCCTCCTCCCGCCTCCCAGCCTGCCCCCCAACCCCCTCATTCCCTCCTCCGACAAGGTAAGGCCTCCCATCGGGAGTGAGAAGAGCCTGGTACATTCAGTTGGGGCAGGTCCAAGCCACTACCCTTGCGTCAAGGCTGTGCGTGCGAGGTGTCCTGCCATAGGTAGTATGCTCCAAAAAGCTGTTCATGCACCAGGGGTGGATCCTGATTCTATTGCCAAGAGGCCCCTTAAGCAGGTCAAGCTACACAACTGTCTGGCTTATGCAGAGGACCTAGTCCAGTCTCATGGAGGTTCCACAGTTATTGGTCTAAAGTTCATGAGTTCTCACTAGTTTGGTTTGGTTGTCTCTGCAGGTTTCCCCATCATGATCTTGATGCCCTTGCTCATAGAATCCCTCTTCTCTCTCTTTGACTGGACTTCTGGAGCTCAGCCTGGGGCTTGGCTGTGGATCTCTGCATCTGCTTCCATCAGTTACTGGAGAAAGGCTCTATGATGACAGTTAGGGTATTCACTGATCTGATTACTGGGGTAAGCCAGCTCAGGTACCCTCTCCACTATTGTTAGTAGTCTAAGCTGGGGTCATCCCTGTGGATTCCTGGGAACTTCCCTAGCACCCGGTTTCTCTCTATCCCCATGATGTCTCCATCATGGTATCTCTTTCATTACTTTCCCCCTCCCTCTCTGTTCCAGCTCTACCATCCCGTTCCCTTATGTTCTCATTCCCCACCCCTACCCTCCATTGCCCGCCTCACCCCCAGTTTGCTCATGGAGATCTCATCTATTTCCTCTTCCCAGGGTGATCCATGAGTCCCTCTTAGGATCCTCCTTGTTAGCTAGTTTCTCTGGAACTGTGGGTTGTAGTCTGGTTATCCTTTGCTTTACATCTAGTATCCACTTTTGGGGTAATTTTCAAACAACTATCCATATAAGGTCTTTCATAAAGGACTGAAAACTTAATTGAATATCAGTAAATTTATATAATTCAAGAGTAAATTGTAGAAATACAGTTTTTGTTGTTGTTTTGTTTTGTTTCTTTTTTTCCCATAGAGTAGTGGATCAAATCACAGCCATACTCATGGAAGGCAAACTTTGCCACTAAACTCTTCAGAGACCTTAGATCTAGACAGCATGCAAATTAAATATACTTTGAAAGATTGGCAGCAATTTCTTTCAAATTATACACAGTACAAATTGATGGACTTGGGCTGGAGAGATGCCTTAGCTGTTAACGGCTAGACTCACAACTAAAATCGCAAATTGACTGGATTAACATGAAAGCAGGCTAATAAAAGGTCTCTGAGGAGGGTTTCTAAGGAAAGTTAACACCCCAAAGCCATAGTAGGGGCTCTGTTGAGAGTTCAGGCCCATGAGGCAGAGGGAGGAACTCTTCTTAGAGACCTCAGAGGAAGAGAGGAGATTCCATACCAGGGGCTCAAAGCCAGGCTCTCTCTGATTCCTGGGTGACAGGCAGGAAAAGGAACTCCAGGGAAGGAATATGTCTTCTCCTAGGATGTGGGGAAGTAAGGAAGAGAGACATGTTTATTGATGTGTACCCACTATATAGGTGAGGGGGATGTTTTGATGTTCACAGAGTCTGTTTCTGGACTCCTAGACAAGCTCTCTGTTGGGTGTCTATCTCTCTGTGTAAGAGCAGGCATCCCAGAATCAACTATGAGGATGGAGGGCCAAGGAAGGGGGTAAGTTGAGCAGCCTTTGGTCTGGGATTCTAACAGCTACTATATGGAAGCAGCACTGTTATTTACAGGCTCGAACTTCTGAATTTGACTACATTAGGACAGCATTCAGTTAAACTGTGCGAGAAAACAGGTTTGCAAACAAACACATACACTGTAAGTAACTGTTCTTAGTGCCACAATAACCCCAATAGGCCCTTCCTCGACAAGTATTTCTAGGATATCAAAAGGGCATGTGTAAAGGGTCAGTCCCTTTTGCTTCTAACAGTGAGTGCTTCACTCAACAGGAGAGTGAAAAATGTACAGAAAAGCTGTTTACTTGTTGCACCATAATCTGAAAGTTAAAGAACAAACAGAAGCAATCGGTGAGCACACATTCATGAAAGTGGAAAAAATATTACCACAAATCACTTAGAAGTGTTCTGTCAACTCAGGCACTACAGAGAACATTCAAGACAATGACACACTTCAGTGGCTTGAAGAATTGAGGTCTCACATGTTGTCATTTTATTTCATGAAAATGTTTTCACCAAAACATTTATGGTTTATGAGGACATTTCATGTTTAAGTTGGGTTAAACATTTCTTACGGAAAATAAAAGTAAAGCTTTGAATGGCATTTTAAATTTCATCATAATGCAATAAATTTGGGGGAAATATCAATTCTGAGATGAGACGTGGAGAAACCTTGTAAACACGTATCTGTGCTACAAAAATATGAAAATGACGAAGCGAACTTTGTTTGCAATCAATTTGGAAAGAGGTCGGAAGCACTTTGGGAACAAATGTATCTTACTGGTAAAAGATGGAATATGAATCTGTGGCTATTGAATAACCAGGATATAAAATGTTACACTCTGGAAAATGAGTCTGAAATAGAATTGAGAGCTTAGAAATAAATCTACATATTTATGACCTATTGGTTTTCAATAAAAATGCGGAGAACACACAATGGGGGAAAGAACAATCCCTTCAATAAATAATGTTGAGGAAATGGGGTGTCTGCCTGTAAAAGAAAAAAATTACTTTTTTAGTTCAAAACTGTGATGGCTAATTGTAGGAGTTAACTTGACTATAACAAAGAACACCTGGAGGCCTAGTATAACATTATTCTTGAGTGTGCATGTGAGGGTGTTGCTAGAAAATATGAGCATAGGAATCTGAGATTAAGTTTGAATCAAGTGAACAAATTCCCCTGGTAATACTCTCAAATGTATCTAACATCTGTCTAGATCTATAATATATAGTTATATTTAATGTAAATATTGCTACTCCTGTACATACCAATCATTCACATCTATCTATGTATCTCTCATTTATGTACCTATCCATCCACATAGCCTCCTACCCACCCACCTATCTACCTATCTATCTACCTACCCACCTACCTACCTATCTATACATTCTATTACTAGCTAGTAGAAAGGTACATTTAGGGCCAATCTCCCATAATTATAGGAAAAGAAGGATTGTCCTTTAAATGATGATCAACCTTCAAAATTATTCCTCTGTTTCAAATAAAACTCTCTCCTTCATAGCCTCATGCAATAGCCTCTACCAGTCCCTTTGAAGGGTAGCTGACCCTGCCGTATATTGACTGGCCTCAGCTACTCTTTAGAACATGGCATCAAACTCCATGTCACCCTCAATATTTCTTATTCATGCTGGCAACACCTGTCCCACGTGAATGATGCTGCCAATTTCTGTGGCCAGTTGGAGATATAGCCTGGGCTACAGTTGCCTTGGCTTCTGTGTGACTTGAAGGCCCACCTTGCAGGTATGTTCTTCTAGGTGCTTGTTTTGAAGTGGTGAGCCACCATAATATCATTCTCAGTTTAGGCTCTCCCAGTTAACCTGGATTTTCACAAGATTGAGGCTTCAGTAGTTGGGGTTTGTTCTCAGGGTACTTTCGCTATGGTTCCAGTTTACCATAGATGGCATCCACATTTCCTTCTCAGAGTTCGTTAGCTGGCTCTCCACTGTCCCATCTTCTCTCAGCATTCTCATCCTTCTAGACTTCTAAGAATGACCAATTAGGGCTGATTACAGTGTTCTAGGGATTTTCCAGCCCTGAGCTGCAAATTCTTCTATATCCTTTGTAGCATGAGTCTTAAAAGTTCTTATTAATAAAATCAAACTTGAGCCAGGTATTGGGGTGAACACTGGAAGGTCAGAGAGACAGAATAAGCCACAGCTATCTCACCTCACCGGATCCTCAGCTGGTCTTGTTTCCTCAGACTGGATGCCCCGAGCCCTCATCCAGAATGGGTCTCAGCTGAACTGCTGCTAGAAGCCTGAAAGCTTAACCAGCCACATGCTTCTCCAGGCCAAAGGCTTCTCCAGGCCAAAGGCCTCTCCAGGGCAAATGCCTCTAGTTTCTGGTCCTCACGCCTTATATACCTTTCTGCTTTCGACCACCACTCCCTGGGATTAAAGGCGTGCTTTCTGGGATTAAAGGCGTGGGTCACCATGCTTGGGTGTATCCTTGAACACATGAATTTCTGCCTCTGGAATGCTAGGATTAAAGGCGTATGCTACCACTGCCTAACCTCTGTTTCATATTGTGGCTGTCCTGTTCTCTGACCCCAGATAAGTTTATTAGCATACACAATATTTTGGGGAACACAATACCACCACAATCCTTTCCCCAAAGCAATTTTAGAAGCCTAAGAAACACTTGGCCGGGTTTATCACAGCACCTGGCTCCACTTCTCAGTCCCAATTTTAGGTATTAATTACTTTTTATCATTTCTGTGGGAAAATACTTGATACGGGCAAGTTGAGGAGGGAAGGGTTTATTCTGACTTACAAGTTGAGTGTGCAGTTGATCATAGCAGGGATGTAATTGAAACAAGAGCTTAAGGCAACTGATCATGTCACAATTTTGCCTATGTATTCTAATTACAATAAAGTTCTATGGGCACCAAAAGATGACGTATCCAATATGGCTCATCAGGAGATGTAATATATACTACAAGAATGACTTATTTTTTCTAGTTTATCCAAGCAAATATGAAAAAAAAACCATGGTGGGGGATGTGTATTAAGAGTATGGGATGATGAAAGGAAAATGAAGTTGAATGACTGGAATATACCTGAGTAAGTGGTAGAGAAACTTTAAATGTTTCAGCACAAAGAATTAGGAAAGTTGCAATTGGTTGGTTGGTGGGCTGCCAAATGGATCAAAAGATGATTCTCTGTAGGTTGAGGATGCCTTGGTACACCGGAGAGGAAGGGACTCAAAGCCATAGGAAGAGTGGATTTTTTTTCACATAAACCTCATGCAGGTTTAGAAGGTCTAGAACAGACATCTTCTACAGTTTACATCTTCATTTTTCTCCAAAGGTTCATATTTTAAATGCTTATTTGGCAGCCTTCAGCACGATTGAAGGGGAGATAGTGGAGCCTTTAAGGGATAGAGCCTAGTGGAGGTTGGGTCACTGGGGCATGCATTTGAAGGGGACTTTGGTAGCCTAGATCCATCATCTCTCTTTTCTTCCTAGCTGCTATAGGGTATCAGATAAGTGGAAAATTTTCAGGTCAAGCAATGAATGTCTAATTTAAATCACAAAAATGTAACGTCATGGCCTCAAAATGAATTCTCAATTTTAAGTCATTTCTAGATCAGGCCCATATTGAATAATGATGGAGGAATTCTTCCTTCAGGATGAACACTGGTACCACTTCCCAAAATGATGTATGTAGGTCAGATGAAATCTCAGCACAGGGCAAGGAGTACAGAGAACTACACCAGGAATTACCAGTTCTAATAAATACCACCGATGGATTTCAGTAGATATCACTGAGAAGGGGGTATATGGGCCAACCATGAGAGAGAGAGAGAGAGAGAGAGAGAGAGAGAGAGAGAGAGAGAG
>CABHPH010081418.1:29862-52912 GCA_902168325.1 Peromyscus nudipes | reverse complement strand
ACACACACACACACACACACACACACACACACACACACATACACATACACACACACACGGACAGACACTAGAACATGAGCAACCTGCCCTGGCCACACAGCTGGAAAAAAACTGATTCTTCCTCTCACAACCCTCACTTGTCAGATGCCCCTCAGTTGGGCTGGGACCTCTCAGTGGCCCCCCCCCCCTCGCCCTCCCTCCCGTCCCATTCTTTATATATGTCTTTGGATATTTGGTCCACATGTGAACGCATTTCTCGAAAGAAGCCCCCTGTGGTGGAGTTTGCTGGAGTAGTAACCCTGGTGTGTGAGTAGTGCAGGGAAGCCAGGTTGAGGACTTCTCTAGAAGCACTCATGCCTCTTCTGAGCTGAGTGCAGCTTTTGAAATTCAGCGTGGTGTCCACTGATGATGTGTGTGCACTTATCTCTAAGCATGTGACATTTCCCCAAAATGCTAAAAATAAAAATGTGCTTAAAATATTTAACAAGCAAAAAAAAAAAAAACAGTCTCTAAGAGTGAGTTTTGTAGATTTCATTCATTTAATTAGAAAAAAAACAGCAAAAGCATCTCTTTTGAGGCTACTTTGTGGCATGAATTTATAGTTTCAAGGTGAGAAGACAAGGTCCCATGTCCTGCTTTGAAAGCCTGCACCTCTTCATAGGGAAACAGCTGTGCTGGAAGTCACATGGATGCACAGAAGCACACACTCATCTCCTAGTGTTGGTGTACTAACTGCCACAGTTTCTCACAGCTCTGGGGCTCAGAAGTTCAAAACGATCCCATTGACCTTAAACTGGTGTGTCTGCAGGTCTGGGTTCCCCTGGAAGCTCTCTGAGAGCTCGGCTTCTCAGCCCTGCCAGCTTCCAGAGGTTACCATGTTCCTTAAGAAGCGATCCCTTCATCCCTCTTTAGAGCAAATCACCTCTCTTTCTGCCCATGCTGTTACATTACCTTCCTCTTCCTGGGCCACTAGATTCTCCCATTTTCTCCTTTTCCATGCTGGTGATTGCTTCAAATCCACCGGAATAATCCCGGATCATCTGTCTCAAGGTGCCCAACTTAACCAATTCCATGGTCCTGAGCATTAGGATGGAGTGAGCTTTGCCTATTCTTATCTACGTGTGGTTCAAATGAAAGAAGTGAGTCAGTGTGGGGCATCAGTGAGGATGGGAGACAGCAGGTAACAGGAGATCTGAAGAAGGGTGAGCAGTCAGATGGAAGCGGCTGTGGATGAAAGAATGGCAGGCATGGAAAATGAGGGATATGAGGGGAGCTTGCCCAGGTCCAATGACTGTGAAGGGATTTTCTGAAGAACCCTCCTTTTAACTGAACAGGAAGGAATAGCTTTGAGGCAGAGGGATGATTCAGTGCAAGTTTTCGATGTGGAGGAAGAGAGGTAGAGTGCAGTGTGTCTGAGATACTGACAGACAAATTGTGGTCTGGCTTGAGGAGGAAGAGAGAGAGGTGGGGAGGGGGAGAAGATGGAGGGAGGCCTAGCAGAGAGAGAAAGGGGGGAGGGTGTGTGTGTGTGTTTGTGTGTGTGTGTTTGTGTGTGTGTGTGTGTGAGAAAGAGAGAGAGAGAGAGAGAGAGAGAGAGAGAGAGAGAGAGAGAGAGAGAGAGAGAGAGAGAGAGAGAGATTAAGGAACAACATCAGGATGAAGACCAGCAGGAGCAAGCCATCGAGGTCAGCAAAGCTTGGTGAAGCCTTATCCATTTTTAGGCATCTTTATCAGTCACATGTGTGGCAACACATCTGCATGGGGTTCTTGGAAACATAAGAGAAAAATGATTCTACTCTTCCAAGTGTCATTTGCGTGCAAATGGTTGCCTTCAGATTGACATGTGTTGCAGGTTACTTAGAGGACTGAAGCTGCACACTGAATTGTATGTCTCTGTGATTATCTTGGTTCCTGAACATTTAGGGTGTTTTGCTTCTTTTGTTTAGGAAGGAGCAGAGTTACAGACTTAGGACATCATGCAGAAAACACTAATAGATGATTGTTGCGACCCATGGATGTTGATTTTGTGCCTGTTACAGAACACCTGAGATAGTTATTTGCAATGAACAGAATTTTAGCTCATACTTCTAGAGTCAGGAAGGTCCCAGACTGAGGGCTTGTACCTGGCCAGGGGTTTCTTGTTATAGTACATCATGGAAGAAGGAAGGACAAAGGGACATGTGCAAGTGTGTTAGCCTTTGTTACAGTGAAAACTTCCTGATAGACACAAGGTAAAAGGAGGGTCAAGACTTCAAAGCTTTTATGCCATGGTCACTTAGCCCCATTGTTTCTGAGCCCACATTGAGATGGAACATCATTCCATGGAGCATGTGGTAGAATAAAGAGGTTCACCTCCTGGTAGACAGGAATCAGAGAGGCAGAGAGAGGAGCAGAGAGAACTGGGTGAGCATACATGCAGACCACAGCATCACTCATGTTATTCTTCATTGCAGTAGTGCTCTGGCATCTGACCACCTCCATAGCCAGCCACACCCCACATCTGTTTTATCTCTGCAGCTTATTTCACGGCTGTTTTCAGTGTAAGTGCTGTAGTCCAGATTCATTTCTTATTAGATTAATTTATTCTCTACCCCCACTAAACCATCTATTTGCCCCACTTCTGTACCTCCCCTTCTGCCAGGACCCCAGCTTCCAGCCCAGGAGTGGTAAATGCATCCTTTAGGTTGTTGGTTTCCTTGTTGCCTAGCAAACCTTTCCAGAACTGAGGCAGACATTCAATGTGCTTCTTTATTAATCCTTACGATATTATTAGGACAGTGAGACACGAGAGAGGGCTATAAACTTTGAAGTTCATGAGTTCAGCTGAATATTTAATAGCTTGGAGGATGTAATCCAACCTCGTGGATCTTTATTTTCCCCACTTTATGGAAGAACACAATAAAAACTGAAACACATTCAAGGGAGATAATGTTTTTAAATTGACTTTTAATTTGTTTTCAGAATTTCATACTGTAATTATATCATTTTTACTTCTCTCTCTTTCCCCTCTAACTCTGCCCCATCCCCATTCCTCAAATTCATGATGTATTTTCTTCAATTATGGTAATTAATATACATCTATGTATAAATACAACCTGCTTGAATCTACTCACTGTTGCTTGTTTGTATGCGTCTAGGGTTGATCACTTAGGACTGGACCCCCTTATCATGGGGTTGGTCCTTGAAGCAACCATTAATTGCCCATAGTGTCCTTATGAAACTTTCCCCATCCACATTGGCATGTCAACTGGTGCTGTTATTATTTAGGCCTTGTTTATCATCATGTTGTTAAGATTTCATGCATGCAGCTTTGCTGTCATGTATAAAAAACTCCATCTCTCAGCAGGCATCCTAGTCTTCTGGCTCTTATAACCCTCCTGTACATTCTTCTGCGATAGCCTCTCACTCTTAGAGATAGAGACTGTGCTGTAGATATATATAGCTTAGATTTGAACACCCCACAGATAGTTCTCTACATTTTGACAAGTTGTTAATTTCTGTAATGGTCCCCATATTTTGCACAAAGGAACTTCTTTGATGAAAGGGGAGAGATAAATTTATCTGTGGGCATAAGGAAAAATATTTATAATGTAATTGGGAATTCTATTGGCTTAGTAACATGACAGTAGTACGTTCTCCTCTAGGGTCCATGACCTCACCGGCTACAGTTAGTCAGCTGGGTTTACAGTACCAGGCGTTAAATCTCTCCTATTGAGCCAGACTTAAGTCCATCCAGGTGGCTGTTGGTTACCCTGAGATATAAATGTCACTGTTGAACCCTTGGCTATCGCCATACTGGTCATTATTGTGGTTTACAGCAGCATAGGACTAATGATTTCTTTTTTCCTTGGAAGCTTGCTTTCAACTCTTAGAAATGATGACGGATGGTCCCCCCCACCCCGTGTGTGTGCAAGTGCACGTTCATGAATATATGCTTGCCTACACTGACTTTGGTTGTTTAGTCTCTTTTTTGGTTCCATCAGGATTTTAGGATGACTTTTCTCTTTCTATGCAATATGCCATTGGAATTTTGATAAGGATTACATTGACTGTGAAGACTACTTTGGAAAGAATGATTATCATACTAACATTGCTTTTTCTATGAAGACAAATCAGGAGTTTCCTTGGGCTGCTGAAGATATTGGCACAATAGAGGTAGTGGCTTTATAGAGGAGGTAGAACCAAAGGTACTTAAGGCATTCTGGGAAAGAAGATCCTAGAGAGAGGGCAGAGATGAAGAGGGTGGTTGGAAATTCTCCAATATTAGCCCAGGCAGAAAGACTGTAGGAAAACTATATCCAGATATTCTCTTAGGAACTTCATTTTGTGGGCTGTTCACTGAAATCCCTAATTATTAATCCCAGTCTCTAAAAGATTTGGTTTTGGAGTCAAAGGGAAGGGAACTGTCTTGACATTTAAGTTGTATTGGGGTAAATTAATCAAGACAAGAAACACAGGGAGGCTGCGCTAAACAGAAGGAGTCATGGATAGGAAATGATATCTCTGACACATCTGTGGAGATTGATGGACGAGCAGAAGGTGGGAGGTTCTCTATGGAGATTGAGAGTCTAAGCAATTTTCAATTTAAAATTCCCTGGCAGCTGACTAGAAGACAGAGCACCCCGAGATGCTCAGGCAGGTGCCAATCAGACTACAGCTCTTTGATGATGATTAAATGAAGTGGTTTAGCTCCAGACACAGTACTGAGACCAGGACATACTGGGGTTTAGTCATTGACAGTAGCTCTTTTTTTCTGGTTCTGAATGTGTGATGGCAATTTGTGACTGTATCTTTTATCTTTGTGATAATTCTGTAATTCTTTGAATACAGAGCATGTCTCTCACTGGTCATTTCATAAAGATTCACAGACACTTCCTTACTTGAAAGGATAGCACACCTGTAAGATACCAATCTTACCTAAAATGAATTTATAATCTAAAAGGGGAGGTAAAATTCACACAGATAATTTTAATTCAAGCTACAAAGCAACATTTCAAAAGTTGGGCCTTGATTTTTCTGTCTGACTCACACAAAGCTCATATATATATATGGTGTGTGTGTGTGTGTGTGTGTGTGTGTGTGTGTGTGTGTCCTTTTTTCAGTTTCGTGCCCACATATTAAAATTTGGAAGTTTTATATAAAATTTTTAATTTATTTAAGATTCTTTAATATTTAAGTTCACTGCTAAAGATACCTATGACAGTCCCAATGCTAATAGGTACTCAACAATAGTTATTGGATAAATAAATAAGGAATGAATAAATAGAGTCACTAGTATATCAAAACATATTTGATTCAGGAGGACAGAGATTCTGTCTTGTTTGTCTCTACATTCATAATATATTAGAACTTAACATGGGTTGTGAGTTAAATAAGGCCCCTTCATGAGCGATGATAGACAGTCTACTGAGGACAATGTACTAGCAGAGTTCTAAGTGAAGAATGTGAAGGTACCCTTCTAGTCTCATGGACATATACCATCAGACACCAAAGGTGCAATAGGCATGTACAACCTGTTGACAATGTGACTTGACAACTGTCATCTACAAAGTTCATGTTGGAGAATAATGAATGCAATTGCTGGGCTGAGACTGTAGCTCAGTTTATAGAGTATTGGTCTAGAATGCATGAGACCTTGGGTTTAATTTCGAGCTCTGCATAAACCAGATGTTGTGGCCTATGTCTAGAATCCCAGAACTTGGGTGGTATAAGCTTGGAGATCAGAAGCAGAAGATCGTACCAATTATATAGAGAATTGGAGGTTGGTATGGGATAGATGAAACTGTATCTCAAAAAATTGCAACAAAAAGGCCTCATAACCTTTTAAGCAAATTTGTGATTTTTTGTGTTGGGCTGCATTTATAGCTATCCTTGGTTGCATATGGCTGTATGTGTCTCATAGTCTGCAGGTTGGAAATTCTGCCTACATTATCTGTTGGACCAAGAATGTGGAGTAGAACCCATAATAAAAGAGTGTGTTGAAGCAACTCAAAGGATGCCTTCAGGGGAATTAACATGGAGCTATGCCAATAACTACAGTAATATCTATTATTTACTGAGCTCTCTAAGAACATCAACCCTGAGTTAAACATGCTCACAGAAAGTCTACCAAGTTTTCACAGTTTGGGGCTTGTCTGGTTATTTATATGATCCAGGAAGCTCTGACCGGAGTAAATCTATTCCCTGTGTTCTCCTCTCCAAAGCCGAGCATGAGCTCATGGTGGTAGAAGATGTTCAAAGGCACAAGTGGACCACGCATATGCTTTAAAAAGCCCTTAGTGGCATCACTGTTTTACCCATGCCACTGGCCGTCGCCTGTAATTTGTTTAGTCTAGTTCCCCAGGGAGAAGCTGAGGATCCTCTAAGCAGCAGGGTGGAAGGTGTGCATAGTTGGGGGTGGACTTCTCAGCTTTCTATTGCGTTGACAACATATGTGAGAAAGAGAAGAAGGACAGATTTACTTGAGCTCATGCTCTCAAGAGTTTCAGCCTGTGTTGGCTCTGTTTCTTGTCAGGGCAGCAGGTAGTGGTAGAGCAGAACCATTTACCTCATATCAGTCAGGAAGCAGAAAAATCTACAAGGAAGGGCAAGGCCTAGCCCCCCTATCACCCACGTCCTCCAACTCGCTACTTCAAAATTTACTACTTCCCCAAACTGCAGACTAGTTAGTTAGTCACCCAGGAGTGGGTTAAATTGATGAAATTAGTGCCCATGCTATCTGATCTCTCTCTTGATAGTTCCACTGTCAGGGAACCAAACTCATCAGACTTTTGGGATTCATGTCCAAACCATACTGGGGTACAGAATTATAACCACTCACATAATAAACACTAAATGTGTTGAAATTGTTACAAGGAAACTGAGGTTTGCATTACAAAACCCAGACAACAAAATTTTAGAGGTGGTGAATTTGAATTTCAAATCCAGATGTTTCTGCCCCACATTTTTTTTTTAAATTAGCATTCTACTTTGAAGGAACAGGGACAATCTAGGATAAAGACACAAGCATCACACTCTAAAACATTGAAACAAGTAAAGTTTTTTTTTTCCTTTGTAATGAATTATGGATACAGAGATAAAAGTGAATGAGCACACTGGAAAAATTGGAGGCAAAAGGTTGTGTGTGTCGGGGGAGGGGGTGAAGAAGCAGAGACCTCCATGAGCACAGAGAGGAACCGAGTGGAAGGAAGCAGAAAATCTTTCTCCAAAGAGCTGACATGTAGGTGGATTTCGGAGACAATTTCACCGAAGGAAAGGAAGGAGTTCCTGGCAGAGAGGAACGTAGATTGACAGGCTGTAGAATAAGATCCATTGCTTGGAATCAAGCTGAACACATTGAATTCTTTAAACACAAACCCTCAGATATTCGAGGCTTCAGAATCATTTGAAGCTCCTAGTACAAAGGCAGTGTCAGGGTCTATCATTAAAGGTTTGTATTCAGCCTGTGTGGCCTAGAGGCCAGGGAGCTACCATTTTATACAGCAGCTCAGTGTCTCTGATGCAGGAGCAGAGAATCCCTTTGTCATGCTGTCAAAGTGGTTTTCTTATCCCCCAAATCCATGCTCTGGAAGTTTAGTCCCATGTGCAACAGTTGTGAAAGGTGGTGGGACTTTCAAGAGGTGAGGATCGGGACTGAGGCTGTAACTCAGTGGCATAGCACTTGTGTAGCATGTCTGAGGCCTTGGGTTTGATTCCCAACACAAGAAAAAATCATGAATAAGTAGGGCCAGTGGGAGGTGACTAGGTTCCTGGGACCTGACCCTTAGGAGGGACTGATTCTTATCTGGAGAGGGTAGGTTAGGGTTTCAAGGACTGGGTTGGTTCCTATCAACAAAGCAGGGTGTTTGACCTCTTCTATATGCACTTCAGTGTTCTTGTTTCCTTTATCACTATGTGTGATGGTTGAATCTTGGTTGATAACTTGACAAGATTTAAAATCACCTAGGTGACACCGCTCTGGGTATGTCATTTAGAAAGATTTACCCCTGAATGTGGGTAGTACCACCCTATGGACTAAGATTCTGGACTGCAAAACATGGAGCCATTGAGCTGAGCACCAACATTCTGTCTCTGCTTCCTGGCTGTGAGTGCAGCTTGACCAGCCTCCTCGAGCTCCTATTGCTGTGCCTTTCTTGCTATGCACAAGACTTCACCCCCAAACTGTGAGCCCAAACAAACCCTTCCTATCTTAAGCTGCTCTTGTCAGATATGTTGTAAGAAAGAGAAACATAACTAATACACTGACATCATACACTTATTCAAGTTTCAAAATGATGAGCTAAAAAATGAACCTGATTTTCTTTTCCAGTACCCGCCTTAGGTGTTTTATATCAATACAACATGCAAAAGACACACAGAGATTGATAAGCCCTTTCCATGCATTGAAGACAGCAGAAGGAAGATAGGAGGTGATATGGTCTAGTAACCGAGGAGCAGACGAAGGAGGCTCTTCAAACCATGTTGAGTTCTGAGTTCACTTTCTATGCAATGATGACATTCCACAGTAAGTCAAGAGAATATCATGATCCCATGTAAATGTTGGAAGGTCATTTCTCCTGCATTGTAGCATTCAGATCAGAACTGACAAAGTGTTGAAAGAGAGCAATCGCTCAGAAGTGATTATTAAGGTCTAGGTGGACCACATCAAAGATGGGACATTATGACTTGAAAATTTTAGTCTGAGTCACAGTTGTTAAGTTGACTGTCTTCATTTATGATATGCTGAGTGAATGTATTATAAATTAAAAATGAATAGATTTGGAGGAGTTAGAAAGACCTTTGTGAGGCCAGCACTGATGAACTCTAATAGAGCAGGAATTTGCTGAACTCTAATTTTTGATTAATTAAATATTGGTGATATGTCTTCATTCTGAAATGCATCCCCTACCCAGATAGAACCTACTTTCATGCCAGTGTTCTTTGAAAAAGTATAACTCCTTTCCTGAAAGCTCCTTAAATATACACTTCTCCTTCCAGGATTAATTAGGCGATCTCCCTGGGTCAGTTCTATTAACCTGTAATTAGAATGTAAAGTTGCTCACTCTCCAAGACACTATAATTGCGTCTCACCATGTGTAGATACACACTGTACTGGAAAACAACTGGGAAAAGGAAACCTGGTGGCAGGGCACAGTGCTGTTGGCTCCTGGCCTAGTCCTAAGTGTGGCAAGCCAGTTTCCTGATCCTTCTTTACCCAGTGCGTCCTGATAAGGATGCTTATGAAAGGAAGCTGAAGGGAGACTGAAGTGTCTGGGGCGATACTGCACAAAGCAGCTCAGGCCCTTTACATAAGCATGTGTGACCGACTCCTAACTTCCTCCTCTCCGTCCCCAGCTTATTTTCAGCAGGATGAATGACTTAAGTTGCACTCACCAGTGAAAATGCTAAGGCTTTAGGAATGGTAGGACAGGAATTAGTCCCCACATTTTTCAAGTGCAAAAAAACGAGAGTTTGAGGATAAGATTTCAGCCTGGTTCTCCTCATTTTCCAACCCAGTGCCCCTGAGCAGAGATGTATGGAAATCCCAGACCTCACTTTCAAAACACCTTGGGAGGGCGTGGGAGTTTGAATGTAATTGGCCCCCATAATCTCATAGGGAATGGCACTACGAGGAGGTGTGGCCTTGTTGGAAGAAGTGTGTCACTGTGGGGGTGGGCTTTGAGGTTCCATATACACAGGATACCACCCAGTGTGTCAGTTGATTTCCTGTCGCTTGTAAGATGTAGCAGTCTCAGGTCCAGCACCCCCTCTGCCGGCATGCCACCATGCTCCCTGCCATGATAATTGATGGAACCGCTGAACCTGTAAGCAAGCCCCATCAATTAACTGTTTCCTTTACAAGAGTTGCCATGGCCGTGGTGTCTCTTCACAGCAATACAAATCCTACTAAGACAGAGGGTGGGAGCATTCTCATCGTTGTCACCAAAATAACCAGAACAGCCTGAAGGAGGAAAGAGCTATCTTGACTCACAGGTTCAATGAGCTTAGTCCAGGGATGTTTAGATTCATGGTATTAGGAGAGGTGTCATGGTGGTAGCAGCATGTAGCAGAAGAAGCTTTTTCCTTCATGGAGGACAGGAAGCAATGAGCCAGGAAGAAGAGCAAGACCAGGTCCACCATTTTAAGGCACTTCCATAGTGATATACTTCCTGCAACACAGCTCCACTCTACCTCCCAAAATTTTCCAGGACTTTCCAGGATAGTGCCACTAGCTGGGGACCAAGCATTCACACATGCAATGGCAGGACATTTCACAATCTAACCATAAGAGAAGATGATTCTCCTTCTCCATCTATGTGTTCAATATCTCTCCCCGAGCCACAATATGAGACCCAATGCTCTTGACATGCTCCTGTTCCTAGCTTTACTGAGATTATATCCTTACAATTAATTAATTGGTTACAGTTTTTTTGTATCTTTTTTATTTTCCATAAAAAGGAATGTTATAATTACAAAGAACAACTATAAGTGTCTATCAGCATCTTCATCTGTCACAATACAAATGTCTTTCATTTTCATCAACCACCCCTGCCTCCACCAAGGCTCATCTTGGAAGAGGAGATGGAAAGAATGTAAGAGCTAGGAAATGGTAGGGAAGTGCTGCTGAATGATATCTTCTAAACATGGCAGAGCTGCTGTACTTGTGACGTCATGAGTCATCACTTATACAAGACTCACATAAGCCCTTAAATCCCAACATGGACACAGGAAGGGCTACTGAAGCCCCAGTCCTAGCTGAGGAGCTATTGGCCCTTGATAGCAAGCAGCCTAGGGACTGATAGTTTTTTTAGGGGGGCACTAGTAGATTGCTTATGCTCCAGTGGACAACCCCACAGCCATGCACACACAGGTATGGTATGATTGGAATATTTTTTTAAAGAAGACAAAGTTGGGAGGGAGATGTGTGTGGGGCAATCTTCGGGGAGTGGGGAGGAGAAACAAGGGGTGGATATGATCAGGATACTGTTGTACACACATACAAGAATAAAACTTTAATATGTAAATATTCTCATCCCAACTGTCTTCTCTGTTTCTGCTCTCTAGCAACATGAGGGATAATGATGTTTCTTTGTGACAGAACAGATGATCCACAAAAGAAGCCTGAAAAGAAGAAGAGAATTGCATTGAGTTTTAAAGTGGCCCCTCTCCAGTATGTGAACAGTTCAAATTCCAGAACCTGCAGATGTGTCTGTGAGAAAAAAAGAGTCTGTGGCTATGCTGGAGGCCCTTGAGATGAGGTCATTTGGATTGTCCAGATGAGCCCTGACTCCAACAAGAAGTGTTTTTATTAGAGCGAGAAATGAAGAGAACAACAGGGACAAAGAGAAGGTTGGGTGAAACCAGAGGAAAAGCTTAACACAGCCCTAAAAACCTAAGGGCAACAGAGGTTGGGAGAAATGAGATTTCCCTTGAACATTTGTGGGGAGTCAGACCTGGTGACATTCATCTTGGAAGGAATGTTTTTCTGTTGTAAGTCATTCAGTATGTGATTTGTTTGGGCAGCTTCAGAAAACCAACATCACAGGGCTCAGGACAGCCATGAAGGCCAGGCAGGTAGGCACGCAGGATGGAAGCTCTCAGGAGGTAATGCCCCAGGTACATAAAAACACAAGGTCAGACACTTGCAAGAACCCAGGAGTAAGCCTGAAATATCAACCTCACTCCAGTTGGAGCTGCAAAGAGTGGGTTCCAGAACCTGCAAGACACTTAGACTAATTGCTATTTCAAGAGAGGAGAAACACCAGCTTACTACTGAGGTGACTCATCCCCATGCTTCTCTCTACATGCTTTTATAATAGCCAAGTTATGAAATCAGCCTTGGTGCTCATAAACTGCAAATGAGTAAAGACACTGTGGTGCATACACACAACGGAGTATTATTCAGTCATAAAGGGGAATGGAATTATGTTATTTGCAAGAAAACAGATGGGACTGAAGATCACCATGCTAAGTGAAGTAAAGCTCACAAAGACAAATGTCATACATTTTCCCTCATGTGTGGAACCTAAGGGAAAGAAAAGAACATGGAAGTAAAAGGTGGACTCTTAGGGATGTGGATAGGAAAGAGAAAGAGGGAGTAGGGGGAGGTGGAGGAAGACTAGAAAGAATCATCAAGAGATTCATCTGAACAAAGTACATCATATGCATAATGTCATAATGAACCCTTCACATTGTACAATAAACATTTAATTAAATAAAAATGTCAGCATATCAACATCTTAGAAAGGCCAATAGACCACCCCTGAGAAATAAGACAAACTGTTCACAAAGGACCTGACACCAGTGGGTACTTGGTAGTTGTCTGGTTTTATCTTTGTCCTTTGGTCCCTTGATGCCTGTTAATTGGTTATCAGAGGGGACTCCAACCCAGAAAACAGGAAAGGCTCTGCTCTCACCCACACCACAACTCACCTCAGTTCTAAATATAATGTCGTTCTTATTTCTTCCTGACAAGCTGAGGATCAGAGATGGCCAGTGACATTTCTCTGTGTTGAATCTAGAGTCAAACCCTGGACTCTGTTCTTTCCCAGCCATCCATAGGAACCAAGTCTTTGCACAGCCCTTGACTCTCCCAAGAGTTTTGGATTCCTACTTTTTTTTTGGGCAGCTAATGTTCCCGTTGAGGACCTAAGACTGAAGAGACTGTTTCTATCTTCTGTTGAAACATGGCTCCACAGGAGGGAGCAATCCCAGAGTAAACTTGAAATATAAATGAAGAATAAGAGAAATGTCAAATGGAAAAAGAATAGTTATTAGAGGCAGTTAGACTCTTGGTAAGCAAGAGCCTGAAATTCACACTCCACAGAAAAATGCTCTCCCTTCTCCAAGAATCCACAGATTTGAAGCTGCTTCTGCCTCAGTTGGACCAAGAAGCCACCCTGTGGCTTCTTTCTTCTGTGGCTCCTCAATGCTTAAAACACCTCTGAAGCGAGTGAGGAAGTAACTTCCCATTTTTGCCAATGTTTGCTTTGCAGTGTTGAATGAGTCTTCTATGCAAACTGCTAAGCTAATTGAACCGCCATCATTTCAGCTGAAAAAACACTTGGGCTTGCCAAAGTGCATTTGCTTGTGTACACAATGTCACCAAGAGGGGGCTGGAGCCTAAATGCCAGGTGCAGGGTGGAAAGCTGTGTGTTTGGGGGTGATGGGGACTGAGATTAGAAGGACTCACTTCATATTCCAACAGACAGTTTCTTTGACTCAGGAGGGCCAAGAGACTTGCCTAAGGTTGCAGACTGAGAGGGAAGTAGAAGCAATCAGGGTCCCACCACATGCCACCAGTTCCACACTGAGTCAGGCTGATCTTGCAAACAGGAAAATTTAATTTCCTTCTGCACACCTGAGATTTTATTCAGTTGAAGGCCTGGGCCTTAGCTCTGTCCTGTATCAATCGTCTTCTCTTCTTTGATTATACCCTGTGTTCTTTATGAGCTGCTCAGACTCCTGTGAATATGAGACCTTACCTAAGCACAGAGATACATGAATAAATAAAATATAAAAGTACCAGGCTTCAGGAAAGACTCTCAAAAGGAGCATCCAAACTCTTCATGAATCAGATTTATTTGAACAAAGAAACATCCAACCTTAAAAAAAAAAAGAGCAACTTATTCTCTTGGCAGATTTATAAAACTGGGCCTTTCCCTCTCAAACTATGTACCAAGTGTGTGATGAGGTCCAAGAAATGGGCCAGGGAATTGTAATATTCTCTTCTCCAGATTTAAAAGACTCCTTCTGGGTTGGGGAAATGTCCAAGGAACTTGCAGCCTGGCTGGCAATGAGATGAAGCAGAAGTCTGACGAGGAGATGAGAGGTGGCGCTTGTCACACTCGACCCACTCTCCTACAAAGGGAGAGATTGGATGCCAACCTGGAACTCATTAAAGAAATAACCTTTTCCCTGTAATTAAAATCCTGCTCAGATCAAAGCGGAGCTTTTTACTGGTTGAAAGGCACCAGGTTCAGACAAGGATTCTCTGGTATTTGGAGGTCAAGTGATCTCTTCTATCAGAGGATAGACTTTCAGGTATGAACCATTGGGTGTTTTAGCCAAGAAACTGTACCAGTAATAGCCAGTGCTGGGCTTGGTACTTGGCCAACAGATGCATTTAATAAAACCTAGGAAAATAAGATTAGGCTATCCTTAAGTGATACCTTAGTATTTCATAAATTCATCTCCATTCTCAGAAAGTTATTTCCTAAGGAAAACATTGAATATGCCACTATAATATAGAAATATAACATGTGATAAGACCAACCCCCACATTTACAGACAGAGAACCTCAAGAGTATGTGAAGAGTGCATTCATCTCTGCAAAGCCCATTGGTATTCAATATGAGTTGGAATAGATCACTAATGTGTATAACAAGGGGCTGGAGGGGTGGCTTATGGGTAAGGGTGCTTGCTGCCCAGACATAGGAACTTCAGTTCAGATCTCCAGCATCCATGGAAAAAGCTAGTGTGACCATGAGTGCCTGTAACTTCTGTATTGGAGAGAGGAGAGATGCTTTATGGTTCTAATGAGATAGGGGGATCCTTTAGAGATCTCCAACTAGATAGTCTAGCCAATAAATGGCAAGCTCCAGGTTCATTGAGGCCATGATTCAAGGGAATAAAGCAGAAATTGATAGAGCAGAACACCTGACATCCTGCTTTGGCCTCCCTGCATATATATAGGTGCACACATGCGCACGCACACACGTAATGAAATGTAATTAACCTTTATATAATGGCTACAAGGACTTTATGTTGGTATGTGTTGCATCCTAGCACAATACAGCCATAACTACAAATAGAGAAACCAGGGCTTTGAGCACTTAAGTCACTCATACATGGGCAGGAAAATAGAAGGACTGAGTCCTGCACTCGAACTTGGGCCAGCTGGCTCCTTAAACATTGTGCATGATGCTTCTCTAGCTTTCTCACCAGCTCTCAAAAATCTAGATCCTGCATCCATCTGCCCAGCTTCCTTTAAAAAAGTATAACCCCCCCCAATATCTCTAAGCAATGGACTTCATCACCTTTATGTTTATTTTTATTGCTGTATTTTTTATTATTAACTACTATATTTACCTAAACCACTCCCAATAATGGCCCGGGAATCCAACATGTTCTCTGGGAGATAACTATGCTTATTCCATTTTATACCCAGCTCACCAGCAGCAAGGGGTGAAGGAGCTCCCTCTGTGGCAAAGACAGAAAACAGCAGTTAGCACTGAACTCAAGGGTAGGTGCTGACTCCAGGGTTGAATTCTGGCTTTCTCTCTCTTTGTCTCTGTCTCTGTCTTTCTGAAAAACTATCACCCAATTAACATTTAACTTACACTTTCTCTCACAGTTGCTGCCTATCCGGAATGAGGAGGACAGTTCTAAGAAGGCCCAGTTTCCTTCTGTGGTCCTTTTGTGCTGGCCTGGCCATCTATGGACTCTGTCTCTTTCTGTGCCTCACTGGAGGCTTCTCAAAAGTTCTTCTTTAGCTAGATCTTTCTAAGATCAGAGGTCTACTCAACTGTGATTTTATGATTTCTCTCTCTTTGTCTCCTTCCCTCCCTCCCTCCCCCCTCTTCCTTTTCTCTATTCTGTTTTTATAGTTGGGTGATGTCTTCCTGATGACATAGGGTAGGCTGAGTATTTCTGGGTGCAGTGTGCATGAGGACTCAGTCATTGTCCATAAGATTTTTCTTGTTTGGCTCTCATCTCCCCACTGACAGTCTGGTCTATCTTTGAGTCTGTGTTTAGGGATCCTGAGAAGGTCTGAAAACGTGTTCTTGTGTCAAGGACAGAAGGTGGCTCCAGGGTCCTACTCAAGAGCAGGGAACTTGAGCAGCCGCAGTCTGTGAAGTGGCCAGAGGACATGCTTACAACGGCCACAGTGCTCTTTTCACTCTCATTTAGGTCCTGGCCAGGTGCATCTGTGCCCCTGAATATGAGCATTCTTTGAGAGAAAGCTCTTTTCCCATTAGCCCAAGAGGGCTATATTCCTCACTGTGCCCTTCCTGTGTATGAGGCAGGCATATCAATTGTGGTCCTATGACCCGTAAGGTCAAAGAAGAGCCCAGTGGATTCTGAAGATTTCAGCAAATTCCCAGGATGCTTCAGGCTCAAGGTCACTCTGGCTCTAGAGTGCATGTCTCTCTGGTCAGTGCAGTCTCTTCACTCTTACTTATTTCATACCTGAAGCTCCATCTTCTTCTTGAGTCAGGACCTGAATTCTTCCCAGCAGCCTAACAGTGACTAACACCAGGAGCAATTCTTTCAGTCAGGGTCAGACTTTCTGGGCCCCTGTCTGCTCATCTCTTCCAGAGGACAGAGCTCGCAAACAGAATGTTGAATCCAGTTTCCACTTGTGTACACTGACTCTTACTGCACACCCTTGCTAGTCCTCAGTCTGTCATAGGTTCATGGGAATGATCCAGTCACTTCTGTCTCATAAGCTTGCCATTGAGTGGGGTGAGGGAGGGCCGATGAAGAATTCTCAGGAGAGAATTTTCTGAGTTGGATCTTGCTGGTATTATCCTTAACTGTGGAAATGGTTAAATGATATGAGATAAAGAGTGTGTCTCACTGTGAGATTCAGTGGAGCAGGGAGGGAAGGTCAGAATGGTCCCTGCCTAAGGCCAGACATGAGAGCTTTAGAGTTTCTCTTTGATGGGACTGAACTGAGCTTCTTGGAAATCTGGAGGTGGTCAAGTGGGTCTTCTCAGGGCCGCAGTAAGTATACACCAGCTGATGGGGCAGTTTTCTCTGGTTCTTTAACGGAAGTAGCAGATTTCTCAGCAGACTTCAGGGCATGGTCACCAGTCTACACATGAGTTCAATTTCTGCCTCTGCACTAAGTGAATGAGCTGCCCACATTATCTTTTAAAATTATTTTTTGGTTGAGGAAATTACGTGTGTTTATGGTTCATTTGAGCTCTGAAGTATGTATACATTGTGGGATCGTTAAATCTAAGCTAACGAAAAAATGGATCAGCTCATGTGGTGATCATGCTGGGAGAACATGGAATAGCAATCCCTACAATTTCAAGAATAAAATGAACCATCCAGAATTCTGGTTGCTACGCTGTGTGATTGCTCCCTTCCACACAGTCCTCTAATCTAATTGTAATTACTTATCTTTTGACCAACATGTTGCCTTTCCTCACCCCAGTAGCCACCCCAGCCATTCTACTCTCTAATTCTATGACTCTCCATTTTTGCATTCCACACATATGAGATCCTGTGGTGTTTGTCTTTCTGTGCTAGATGCTTATATATGCTGTAGCAATCGATAGGGTTTTCATTCTGTCTACAGCTGAAGAACCTTGTTTTTTTATTCATCTCTTGACGAGCATTTAGGCTAATTCTGTATATTGGCTCTTGTGAACACCACTATGATAAACTTGGGAGTTCATCCAGGTCTTTGACATATTGACCTTACAGGGCCCCTTTAGGAGCCTTTTCTCTAAACATCTGCCATTGCTTGTAACTGGGACTCCTGTAGAGAGACACACTGTGCATTTACCAGACACTGCAGCACACTTAACTGCATGAGATTCTTCCTCCAGGACTGTGGTAGCATTGTTCTCTTAGTTGCAGAAACAAAGAAGTGGAGACTGAAAAAGCCAGAGACACTCAGTGTCTCTGAGCTTCATGGAGATGCATGCAAATGCAAGGCTGTTGTCTCTCTGTCTTTGCCTTCTCATTCACCACCTTGTTATATGATGTTTGCTTCAACGTCGGACTAGTTCTCAGCACCAACAAAAAATAAGGCAGACTTAACAAACAAAAACAAAACACAAAACAAAAACTTTGGAGGGTGAAGTATAGAGAAGGTTTACAAAGCTTGCTCCTGTTGTAAAACAAGTTTGAGTTCACACACAAAGGGCATCAAAAGTGGCTCCATGCTGCCTCCAGACACGAGGAAGAAATCAGTTCAAGTACCATTCTTTCTTCTTCCCACCTCCCATTTCACATGAGAATGTGCCATTTTCTTTATACCCACATTAATTTAAACTAACACGTGAATGTCAAACTTATTCTCATTAATTTTAATTTTATAACATTTTTCTCCATCCTGTGTAGAACCTCCCTTTGAATGCTGGAATCTGTTTCATGTGGCTACATTCACACTGATTATTTAACCTTAGATAATTTTTTGACTACTTCCCTCCGAAACTCCCCCACACAAACCGCAGTAGTGCAGCATTTCAAACAGGGTAATCAAGATGCTCGTGATATGCCATCTCTTTCCATTGGTTCTATGACTATTTATTATGATCAATCCATGTGAGTTTATTTAATGGGCAATAGGGATTTACTAAGACATAAATTGAGGAAATACACTCACGAATACAGAACAGAGTAGACAGCTGAAGTTGTCCTCTGATCTGACCGGGAGAGAATCCACCTTGCTGGCAGGAGCACGGAGAAGGGGCATGTGACCCTTTTCCCTCTCCTTTTAAGAGGTCACCTACAATGGCAGGAAGCACCGCCTCCTTCGGGCCCTATAGCCCAAGGTCATGGGTGGAGCAAATACCACTACAACTATAATTTTACCCTTTTAATTTCCTTCTCTTAAGAGGTGGGGACTAATGTTTTAAAATGAGAATCCACAATGAGGAAATCTTGAATTCAGACTGGTAACAAATATACATGCACCTCCATGTACTGTATCCTAGAGAAAAATGCAGATGTCCTGAATTTTAAAATGATGTATGAGTTGTGATCAGGACAGAAAAAAAATTAGATTTATTTGGAAATCTCAGGTTCTTTTGTTCTTCTGTTTTTTTGTTTTCCAATCCTATTTAACCTTGGGAAAGTCATTTAAGCACTCTGGAACAGGTTTTCTGGGTTACTTTTTTACATAGATGACCTCACAAAATAGTCAAAAGGAAAATGGTGTATAATTTTGTAGTTATGAGAAATGAAGGCATCCATTAGTTCAATCATAACCACATGGCATATATTTAGGGAAGCCGGGCTTTGAACCATGGATATCTGCTATTGGGGCTCAATAAATACACAAGGTCAGTCAGGAAGATTAGAACGAAGTGGAATGGCCTCAAAAGTCAGGTGAGCAATGGATCTGAAACCTAGGCATCAGTTAGAAAGCAAGGAGGAAGAAATGCTAATAGGTCAGCATGATTGTGGAACCCCAAAACAAAGCCAGACCCAGGTTGGGGAGCTCTGTACTCACCATAGCTTACTACCTGGATCGTGGTCCTCACTTGGTTTTTGCTAGGACATCAATCTGCCCATCTGTATATGTGTGTTTGTTTGCCCCACAAAGGCTCACTTGTCAGGATATTAAGAAACAGGAGGTCTTTAGTGTAACTACAGGCACCACACTCACAGGGGGTTGGAATACCCGAGTAACAGTCTGCCTTCCTGTTTGGATATATGCTGTCTCCCTCATATACATACTCTCACCTTAATGTAATAGAGTCAAGATGGTCCTGAGGCTAATACCATGCCTTGAACCTCTAGAACTCTTAGCTTAAGCAACCCCTTTTCTTTGTAAAGTTAGCTTGCCCTAGTTATTTAATTATGGTAATGAAAAATAGACTATAAATATTAGGTTCACAGAAGTCATAAAGGGCTACGATGTCAGATAGCTTTAAATAATAGCATTTAAAATGTTTTATTACCTTTTCTTTCTTTCTTTCTTTGAGGTTGTTATGAGGGGCACACATGATTCAGTGTGCATGCGGAAGTAACAGGATACTATGCAGGAATCAGTTCTCTCCTTTTACCCTATGGTTCCTAGGGATCAAGCTCAGGTCCTCAGGCTTGGGCACAAGTACTTTAATGGCTGAGCCCTCTCACTAGCTCCCAAATTACTCATGGATGCTTTCTTTTCTGAAGGTTAGAAGTCAAAAGGAATTGGCAGCAGGATTATACTGTGTCAGAAGCCCCTTGGGGAGATTTTATTCTGTGCCCTTCTTTTAGCTTCTGAGATTGCTAAAAGTTTTGCGTGTTTCTTTGTTTTTAGGTACAACGTGTTAACAACTGTATCTGTCTTCAGTGTCGTCCCCCCTTGTGTGTGTATGTGTATGTGTGTGTTCACACTGTCTTCTAGCATGCCCACTGTCAGATTAGATTAGATTCTACCATAATGACTTCATCTTGATTTTATAGTATCTATACACACCCCATTTCCATATGGCCATCTTCATAGATACTGGACATATGACTTCAATATGTCTTTTGGGAAATATTATTGAACCTACAATCATGGGCCTTTCACTGTCGAGGCTTACTACAGTGTCATACAATAAGCCCCTCTGCTCTTACTGTCTCTCACAATGACTGCTGTGCCCTCAGTGCTAAAGCCCTCCCATACCCCCGTTCATGAGGCAGGTGGGGACATGCAAATTTCAAGAGTAAGGAAATCTTCCCCACTGGGAAGTTGTAGGTTGTCATTTGTGCTTACAGCCTGGTATGTTTTTGTTTCACTGCGGAGCCCCGACTCTTTTATTTTGACCCGTGTGCTCTGGGAAGGCCAAATCCTCCCTCTGGACCACCTTCAAGCCATCACTGATGCATCCCGAGTCTTCAGATTGGGACACTCAGTCAAGAAGAGGGATAGGTCGAAGAGCACAGACTTACAAATTTCTCCTATGACCTTTCACCAGTACCGTTTGTAATTAGCTTTTCATTAAAATCACTGTCTGACACTTTGTAATTGTTCAAAATTATACAAGCAAAATATCCGTTAAGGTAAGTGTGTATAAGCATTGGTGTGATTAGCTTCAAAAGACAGCACTTTAGGGAAGTTCGAGCTGCATTTTCATTCTGTCTTTCTTTCCTTTCCTTTTCCTCCTGTTCTCACTCTTTCTCTACCCTGTGTATGTGAGCTTTGTGTGAATATGTGTTTATGTAACTGACGGAGCTGATAAAGGGCTTTAGCACCTTCTCTGCATGTCAATGTTTCATTAAATAGTAAGATCACTTCCTCTGACTTTGGCAGAACATCAACTCCCTGTTTCCCTTGGAGCAATTGCCTGAGATCAGCAGTAGAAAAGCAGATTGGACCTGATGATAGGCTTGCTCAACTCTATGCATCCAGGACTTCCTATTGCAGTAGGCAACTCTTTTACCTTTCGAAAGGTGTTTGGACATTCTAGAAGAATGAAGACTCTGAAACCAGAACCCTGAGTTCCACTTCTAAGTCAAGCACTTTCTCTCTCTCTCTCTTTTTTTTTTTTGTAACAAGGAAGAGGCTTTTATTTCATATACTGGCATCAGGTCTACACCCGAGACTCCGGATTCCCTGAATGCAGCGCCCATCTCAATCAGGGGTTTATGAAGGCAAAGACTACAGAGATACAGTTTGTTCTGGAGCAAGCAGAAGGCCCTCTGGGGCAACCCAAGCTTGTTTACAGAAGCAGAAACAGGTGTTGAAAAACATTAACCCTTAACAGACCTTGACATTTGGAGGTCTACTTTTGCTTTATAGTTCTCTTAGGCACAGAAAATTTAAACCTTTAAAGTTAGCCATCAACAAGACTTTAGCCATCACATTCCCCACTTGAGTTATACCCCGAGTCAAACCCTTGACTCTGTGGTGGGTCCCTGTTCATATTGGGACATAAATTTATACTTCTGGTTAAGTCATTAATGATGCAGGAACCAGAACCGGCAGGAACAGGAGAGCTAAGGGACAGCAGAGTTTTCATAAGAACTAGTGGAGCACATTCTTATTATGCACTAAGCATTGTTCTGGACCCTTTAGTGAGCAGAAAATGTTTCTAGTCTCAGGGAACTCACACTCACATGTTGGTGTTTTACACATTTTCTGAAATACTGGAGAGGCACCTTTTCATGCATGCACATACCATACATTGTTTTGACATCCTAATCCACAGATGTCGTATGTAGATGAATCTTTCATGTACTTTATAGACAACATTTTTCTGCAATATCCCCTTCAACTGCATTTCTACCAGCCTTTTCCAATTCATATGAGCTGAAAAGCATATTTGACTCAGTATTGACATGATAAAGCTACCCTGCTAATGAACATCTGCCCTATAGCCTGCTTTTGCCCATATTTCCTCTCAAATGTACAAATACCCACAAAGGCACTGAGAACTATGTTTCTCTCTGTCCTGTCTAGCTCACACTTTGCCGTCAGGAGGCAGATAATAGATACACGAGTGAGTGATAGAATGAATGAATAAGGAATACAGACAGTTCTTCCTTCACATCGCAAGGCACCTAATCCATCCAGTAGATAAAGCATCAAGTCCAGCATAGAAGGATGATCTTAGGAAAGGTATTACTCACAGTTTGCTTAACAGAAGGAAATCTTTACTGAGGGAGCAGCAAACTCCTTAGGTATTTAAGCCACAACAGGAAAATTCCTATGTAGAAAACCTGAATAGGCGTAACAGAAAGTACGTGAAAACAAAAAGCCATAATTAATCTGTGAAATAGCTTGATGGAGTGTCGTTCAAAACATTTCTCTATCCCGAAACTCACCACACCATTATCCCATCCCCCAAGTCATGTGATCTTCAGAAAGTTTTCTTGGATGTGTATATGTTAGCTGTATTCATAAACCCGAGGTGTAATGAAGGATTCCAAACTCAGTGGCTTTTTGTAGTCTTCAATTCTTACCCCCACTGTCTGCAGGATAACTGTGTCCAGCTGCCTTGCAATAGGCTTAGGTGAACAAAAAGAAACCTGCAGCCTGTCTTTCTTTTGTCCCTGCTTATTTTAGTGGTCCGTAGGAGGGATCTCTCTCTCTCTCTCTCTCTCTCTCTCTCTCTCTCTCTCTCTCCTTCTTAGAACAGGTAAAATGGCATTTTGACACCTACCTGAAGACTAGATGATGAAGTCTATGACTCCTAGGTGGGAGCCATAGGGTAAGTTTACACTTTGCCCCTAAAAGACTTCTTTTTGATCTGCCCAGGGAACCCAGTACCATGAGATGGGACCGAGTGAGCAAGAAGACTGTTTTAAGCTAAGGAGAAGGGTCAGAGATAGATAGATAGATGGATAGATAGATAGATAGATAGATGGATAGATAGATAGATAGATGATAGATAGATAGATGATAGATAGATAG
>CABHPH010081418.1:0-29852 GCA_902168325.1 Peromyscus nudipes | reverse complement strand
ATAGATAGATGATAGATAGATAGATGATAGATAGATAGATAGATAGACAGACAGATAGATAGATAGATAGATAGATAGACAGATAGATGATAGATAGATAGATGATAGATAGATAGATGACAGATAGATGACAGATAGATGACAGATAGATGACAGATAGATGATAGATAGATGATAGATAGATGATAGATAGATGATAGATATCCCCATAGCTCCCCCTAGTTTATCCTAATACTGTAAAGTTGGCTGCCTCTCTCCCCTCTACCGTGCGTGACGATAAGTGGGAAGCACAGGGCAGATTTATGTAGCTACAGGCACCCTTCCTTATTTGAGAATTCTCTTTGGCATGTCATAGCTGAACACTGCCTTTCCCCTCATCAGTGTTTTTGGGGAACTTTCTAGAACAGTGTCTTGTGTTTTCTACTGCTGCAGTCTTTGCTAAGCAGGCCAATGCTTAACCTTGTGGATGCTTTATGATCCACCTCAGTCCTTGTTGTGGTGAGATGCTCTGGTCCTTGTCAACGTTCCTGGCAGACCTCCTCTTGAAGAGCTTGTGTGGGCCAGGGCTGATCCAGCTGCCCCTCACTGCACTGCTAAGAAAGTGCTGCTGACCAGGTGTTGTTGCCAGCCAGCCTGTGCTCTCCAGCCAGGCACCGTCACCAGTTCTGTGCCCTCCTGCTCCTTATAGATCATGTCTATTTACCAGATATCACTCACTGCATGCTGTGGAGCCCCGAGTCAGAGGGGAGAGTGAGGCTCCTAGAGCTTTGCTCACCTCCATGGGGAAGAGGCAGAGAAATGTGTCCACTCAAGCTTCTAAGTGGATAACATTTCTTTTTTGAAAAAAAGAAAAACCTCTTCAGTCAATTTGTCTAATGGGTTTCTGGGGTTCCTTTGTAGAAAGTTGATAGGGAGCTTTGTGCAAAGGGTCTGGAGCTTGTTTACCTCTTCTCAGCAAGTGTAGCAGAGGTATGCTCAGCCTAGCCTTCATCTATGGGGAATAAGAGAACAGTAGCCCCATTGTCCCAGCTTTGAGATCTCAGTGGGAACTGAGGAGACAAACATTCTACTTACTGACCCGCAGAGCATAGAAGATTGCCTAACACACGTTCCTGCAGAAGTAAGAAGCCTGGGGTGACCAAGGTAAATGGTGTTTGGGCCCAGAGAAAATAAAGAGTAGTAGGGGAAGGCAGCTGGGCCAGAGGGCAAAAGTGTATTCAGAGCCTGTGTTCCACAATACCCAATGTTACATTTACCCTTTCTTCCCCTTGCTTACAGAGTCTCCTTCTGAGGTGGAAATGGGGTGTTTATGACTATACATAAGGAAGAATGAGGTCATACTAGACTAGGCTGAGCCCTAAGTCCAATGACTCATGTTTCTATAAGATAAGAAGACATCATGAAATGCAGTGGACAGCCCTGTGCAAAGATGGTGGCGGATAGCAGAGGAATGCAGCTGTCAGTAATGATAATAAAGGGTGGTTATGGTAGCCCAAAGCTGGAAGAGTCAGGGAGACTCCTCCCCCATGGCCTCAAAAAGGGCTGCAGGCCTGACAACACCTTGATTTTTTTTCTTTCAAGAAAACAGCTTCATATTGTTTCATGGCCATGACTCTGTGTTTTGTCTCGGTAGTCTTAGGAAAGAAGCTGAGAAGATCTACTTCTCTCTATTTTCCACTCGAGAACACATATCCATCTCGCAGATGGCAGCAACTTGAGTCTTATTTCTCATTTGGTTTTCCCCAACACACTGTGTTGACATGGAGAGATATATTAACTATTTACTGCAATAAGAACATTGCTCTATATTTGATAATTAGCTTCATTTTGAAATCACTTGACAACAAATTGGAAATTTATAACAAACAGACAAGCGTGAATGGAAAAAAAATGATTCATTACATGCTATTTACCTCCCACGATTGTTCCTGCCTCCTGATAGAGCCCCTTTCCCATTAACTACAAGTTTTCTCTCAATTATTTGGGTCAATTCATATTCTTTAGAAACCATTTGCATCTTTATTCAGCCCATTCAGGCTTCATCTAAGGAGGTGAACTGATTACAGACGAGCAAACAAACAAACAGTCATATAAAAACAATTTTGAAACTGCAAGTAAATAGAAAATTATTAAAAATAACTCGGATAATGGATTTAGGAGAGTGTAATTCTATTTTAATTTTCTGGCAGAGGGATAATTGTTCAGTTATTAGAAGACACAAAAAGAGTGATAACATGCAGCTTCACTAACAAATGTTTAATGTGGTAATTTTTGTGTGACTTTGGAGGGGGGGTGGATTTCGCAAGGACTTAGTTGCATTGTTACCTTGACCATTTATTTAAAGTGGAGCTGGGGAGCTAGCTCAGTGGGAAAGTTCTAGCTCTGCAAGCATGAGGACCTGAGCTCCATCGCTAGAAACCATGTAGAAATGTTAGGTGTGACGACAGCATGCATATGTAATCCCAGTGGATTATCAGGGCTTGGTGGCCAGTCACCTAGCCACATCCTAAAAATTCTGTTGGATAACCTGACACAAAAGGCTGACAGCTTCCTGAAGAAGGATGTCTGTAGTTGACCTCTGACCTCCATGTATAAATGCACACATGTGCATGCACACCACATACACTCATAGACTCACAGGCATACGTGCACCCCCCCCACATGACCATGTACACACACAAATAAAAGAAATAAAAAGAGTTGTTAGTTCCTTGTGTTGAAGAAAAACCATTGATGGTCAAATATTGCATAAGATAAACCAGGAAATTCTTATCCAGTAAGGTAATTTGAATTTAAAAAGAAGAAGGGGACATTCAATTATCAAAGCAATTGAAATGGGGGAATTTCAAACAATGAAATAAATGTGCCTATTTTGTCCAACACAGACATTGACATCACAGGTACCATGTCAGGGTTGCATATGAAGCAGTTAAAGTGGAAGAAAACATACCTGGTTGAGTTGGCAACTTGAAGGTCTCAAGTTAAATGCTAGGCACAAAACTTTCCCTCCAGTAAGAATCGCACAGGTCACTTCTGAATGATCTCGGATTCTACACCATTGAAACTGATTAATGAGGACTGACTTGCATATGGAAATGTAAAGGTGATATACAGACACTGCTTCCTTGTCTCTTTCCTAATAATTCACTCCCAGATGGCGAGTTACACTCCAGAGAATGGAGTTTTTCAAGTTGTGTTAATTTTTTTCCATCTTACTTCCTGCTGATCAATACTGCTTCCGAAAGCTGCTTTCTGCAATGAATACAATTTAGCTAATGAGAAAGCAGGCAGCACTTGTGTTTGAATTATGGATTGTGCACGGAGAAGAGGCTTGGCCATATGTCACTTTGCTGAGAACGAGTGAAAGGAAGACACGTATTATTATTTTATTTTAGCTGGACTGGCTTTCTAGCTGTGAAATAATAACTTTTACATAATAATTTTTGTGAGTGGAAACTTCCTGTCAATGAAATGATCCCAGCCTGTGGCCATCGGGCAACAGGAGGGAGTGGAGGCTGCTCTCCTTAGAAGTGGGAGAGTCACATACGAGCTCCTGAACGAGATCTCAACCTTGACCTGAAACGACTTGAATAAGTACTGACTTGGTTTCTAAAATCCATCCCTAAAATGACTCCAGGTGACATGTGAGAATTGTAGTCCTAGCTCTCATTCTTTCCACAACACAATTTTAATAAGTGACTTAGAAAAAAAGCTGAATAGGTTTTACATGGACTATACTACCTTTCATGCCTACTTTTCCATTTTTTTAATTTTTGAAATTAAAATTTAATTATATCACTTCCTTCTCCCTTTTCCTATCCCTCCAACCCCTCTCATGTCCTTCCTGCTCTACCCACTCTTGGTCCTTCTAAACTTCATGTCCTTTTTTCTTTAATTATTGTTATAATTATATATTCATATATAATACATGCATAAATATATAAGTACAACTGGCTCAGTTTTTTTAGTGTTACTTATGTGTATGTGATTTCAGGACTGACCAATTGGTGTTGGATAACAAATTAAGTAGGTAGTTCTCAGGGTGCAATAGTGACACTCACATTTTGGGAGTAACCAAAAGTGGTATAATTGGACTTAAGTCCAGCTCAAGAGGAGAGAAATCATACCTGGTACTGGAAACCTACCCATCTTCCTGGGGCTAAAGTAGAGAGCCTTTCATTATGACTTTACTAGACCAAACAATTCCTAACTGCATTATTAATACCTTTCATGATTTTGGCAGTGTTTCATTTATTGATCCTGCTGAGCTCCACTCCCTACCTCTAGACTCCTTTTACAATACCTGGTGACTTGTGTTCAAATCTAACTTGAATTCAGTTAACAATGGACTCTATCTTTATTGCAGCAGTGTGTTGGCTAATTTTTATGTTTACTTGACACAGACTAGAGTCATTTGGGAAGAGGGAACTTCAACTGAGAAATGTCCCCACCAGAGTAGTCTGTGGCCAAGCCTATAGGACATTTTGTTGATTAACGATTGGTGTGGTAGTGCCCATCTCACAGCGATGGTTCTGCCTCTGGAAAGGTGGTCTAGAATGGTACAAGAAAGCAGGCTGAATTAGCGCTAAGCAGCAAGCTAGTAAGTAGCATCCTCCATGGCCTCTGCTTCAGTTCCTGCCTCCAGGTTCCTGCCTTGACTTCCTGCCCTGTTTTTCCTAAGTGACAGAGTGTGAGCTGAGAATTGTAAGCAGAAGTAAACTCTTTCTTCCTCAAGTTGGATTTAGTCAGTGTTTTATCACAGTAATAGAAACCTAACTAAGACGACTGACCATCACTAATTAAAGTTTGTTTTCATCATTTTAGTCTCTGGCTTTGCTTGTTTTTGACAGAAGCCAGGTAGCAAACTTCTTTTCTGTATATCTCATCTATATTCGTGGATCATCTGTCTTCTACTGGTTCTATTTCTAGAGATAACTCAGATTAATACAAAGATATTAGTTGCCATGGTTCTCCAAGAAAAAATAATGGTTACCGCAGAGCAGGATTTATTAACAAACACCTGTTTCTGTAAGCTCCCTGTTCTAGTTTCATTTCTGTTGCTGTGTTCAAACATCCTGACAAAAGGCAACTAAGGCAGCAAAGGGTTCATGTGGTTGACAACTCTGGGTTATAGTCTATTGTTGGAGGCAAGTCAAAGCAGAAACTCATGCAGCAAGTCACATCATATCCACAGTCAAGAACAGAAGGAAATAAGTTCATGTAGGCCTCCCTGCCTACTTGTTTTCTTCTTGCTTACTGATCAGGAGCTCCTGCTAGGGAACGATTCAGGCTTACAATGGTCTGAACCTTCTTCCTACATCAACTACTTAATTAGCAACCAAGACACACCCACCACCAGACATCTCCACAGTTTGCTCGCAGGCATCTAGGTAAAGACTTATTAAGAACCTCATCTCAGGTGGCTCTGATTGTGTTAACAAGACAGTGAAAACTAACCAGTACTCACCATCTACTCACTTAGCAAGGAGAGGTTGTCTACATGAAACTTTCCATCAAAGGTCTAAGATTCCACTTTGTTCTGCCCATCACAAAATGGAGTGAAATCCTGGGCTACCCAAAGTTCTTCAAACAAAATCCATTGGAAGAGGTCAACGGTAGAATAAAATATTAACTTCACCATTTGGAAGCCTAATTATTTGGTGGACTCTGGTCTCTCCTTAGAGGAGAAATTGGCACGTGGAAATGGCTAATATTCCACTGGACTAGGAAACAACTATTTCCTATGCATCTCCAACTTTCTCAAGTGCCATTAGCCTGGAAATTAAACACGACAAAACAAAACAACTTTTTTCCAATCATTTTTCTCTGTTGGTAATGTTGTGGGGGATAAGGATTCTCAGACATTCCTGCTGCAAATCCAAAATGACACAGTGCATAGAGGAAAACATGGCACTATTCATCAAATCATGTGTGCATATTCAGCTTTGGCATTATGCTCACACTTCTAGGTAAATATCCCAAACATATATCGGTAGGACAGAGGTATCATTGCTCTATTTTTAAGTGTCCCCCAGATGCTGTGTACTCAAAGTAATTGGGAGGTTTGGAACTTTTAAGGCCTAGTTCAAGAAAATTAGTTCACTGAGGCTATGTAGTTGAAGAAGATATTATAGCCCTGGACCTCCCCATCCCTTCCTGATGTTGTGAGGTGAGCAGCCTTTCTATGCCACCTCTCATCATCCACACCATGATATTCTACTTCACCACAGGCCCCAAAGCAGTGGAGCCAAATGCTCTATTGACTGCATCCTTTGAAATTATCAACTCAAATCAGACTTTCTTCCTCTTAAGTTGACTTTTATCAGGATTTTGCACCAGGACAGAAATAGAACTTATACTTGAATTGTGACAGGATTGGGCATTATGGTATGACGTGAACTATCCTGGGAGGATAGTCACCATGTAGCAGGGCTAATGGAACAATGGTAGAAGAGTTCAAGTTGGAGGCCTTTAACAGAGACTAGAGGCACTGCAAAGAAACTGGTAGACCAACTCACAGATGCAAATAACTGTGAAGCTCTGACTCCCACAAATACTGAAGTGTTGGTTATGTCTCCCAACCCTGCCTGTAAGCCACTGTGGACGACTGAACGAATATCACGAAGACAGAGAATGGGTACCTGTTTTATCCTCAGCCTCATTACAGCAGCAGGGCCTTTTCTTTGTCCCACTATTCCCAGTTTTCTGTGTTTCCTATCAGAAAAAGGGACTCCCAAGGCCAAAGCGGTAACTGTCGCTGGGGTGTCTATACCGAAGTGTATTTGTGTGGTTTAAGGTGTGGGTGGTGCTACTTAGGGAGAGTGCTTCTCAATTGTCTGTGTTTGGTTCTCTGGCTTCTTCTGTCCTGCTTGTAAGCAGTGAAAAGGCCCCTAGCTTTCACATCCAATTCCCAATTCATTGTCTGTTGCTCACTTCAGCTGTTCGTTATCGTTTTGCAGTGCATCAATGCTACTGAGCAACAGCCATCTGTCAGGGCCTGAATCATGCTTTCCCAACTTGTCTTTTGAAATTCTAACACTCCATGTGACCGTAATTGGAGATAGGGCCATTGCAGAGATAATGATGGGCTAAAGGAGGTCAATAGGGTATGTTCCCAACAATGGTCCTGGTGTTCTTCTACAAAGAGGATGAGACTAGAGTACTTGGGCCCTGCTTCCATGTGCCCAAAGAGTAGAGACCATGGGAGGACACGGGGAGAGGCAGCCATCCAGTTGCCAATGCAGGAAAGGGGCCTTAGAATGAACCCTCTTGCCTGGCCCTTTGCTCTTGAACTTCTCCAGAACTGTGAACAAATAACTTTCTGGTGTTGCACTTACCCAGTTCATACTTTTCAGATATGTTCATTGTAGGTGGCTACTATCTTATTGCTGCTTGGCCCTTTGGCTAAGATCAGGTGTAAAAGGCTGCTGTGGTTTGGATGTGAAATGTCAAGGTAAGTCAAGTGTTTGAACACTTGGTCCCCAGCTGGCAGTGCTGTTTGGGAAGGTTGTAGACCTTTAGGAGGTGGAGCCTCATAGGAGGAAGTGAGTCACTAGGAAGAGGTTTTATATCCCCACCTTCTTCCACTTCACTCTGCTTCCTGACTGCAGAAGCAATGAGACCAGTTGTCTCTCTTCCTGTTGCCTTGCCTTTCCTGCCATGATGGACTGTGTCTCTTCAAACTGCAAGCCAACGTGAACCTTTCTTCCTTTTAGTCATTTCTTGACAGGTATTTTGTCATAGCAATGAGAAAAGAAGTTAATACAAAGATCAGTAATCCTATGGTCATTATTTCTATTGCTTCCTCCAAGTATCCCTAATGGTGGATTGACATCTCTTTAAATTTACTCTTTTCTTCTAAAACATTCCATTGGTTTACTTCCAAATAATTTAGCAGCAATTGGGCCACCATCTTCTGAGAAAACTCTGCTTTACTCACAACCAGAGATGGAGTCCTCCTTGAGCCAGGCTCCCTTATCACCTATCTTGAAAATTCTTATCACCATCCAATTATTGACAATTTTCTTTGCAATGGGGAAAATATAGTTTTCTCCCTTGCCTGTTTTATTTGGCATGACATTGAAGTTAGTTGTAGTGAGTGTAGTATGACAAGTAAAATATAAATATAAGAAATCAGAGTTGGAAGCAAAGGAATGAAACCATCATTACATACATGTAATTTCTCTATGTACAAAATATTGTGTTGAAGTATATGTTCCATCATGGACCCACTATTACCATCTCCCAAGCTGTTTAGAGTATGACAAGACTCATGGAGAAGGGGTTGTCTGGGCTCTTGCTTTCTGAGTCTGGGGGTCTGGCTGGTTCCATGAGTGCCCATACTAATGGAATACAGCAGCAGCCATGCAGGACATACTCTTTTCTTTTCTTTTTTTTTACCAGAGCACTCACATTTAGAACCCAGCTGTCATGTTTAGAGGAATTCTATTCCACAGGAGAAGCTACATGGGGATATTTCATCAGGTAGACTCAGCCAAGATCTTAGATGGAGCAGCTCTCTGCAGTGAGGCTGTCCTTGAAAGGTGACAGCTGGCTGATGCCATGTTCCTAAGGTTGGTACAAATCATTCTTTACAAGGGACATGGGTACCCCACCATCATTTTTAACTCTGTATCAGTTTATGTTAAGGGAGAAAGACTTCAGATGATTTCATACCCTGACTTTACAGCTGAGGATATTGTAAAGCAGAGGCAGCCGTAGCCATTCTTCTTCATCTGAATTTCCCACCTGGAGAAACCATGGTTGATAAATAATAATTGCTACCCCAGTCCCCCTGAGGTTGGGATAATTGTAGGTTATTGCAAATATTGAAAGGAACTTTAGGTTAAATGCTAAAATTAATAAGAATTTGGTATGGCTGCTGGATACAAAATCAATATACAAACTGATTGTATTTTTCAGAGGTTTATTTATTTTTATTTTCTGTATTTGAATGTTTTCTCTGTATGTACGTATATTTGTATACCATGTGCTTGCCTGCTGCCTATGGAGGCCAGAAGAGAAGGTTAGATCTCCTGGAACTTGAGTTACAGGTAGTTGTGAGGTACCATGTTGGTCCTGAGAATTGAATTTTGGTCCTTTGGAAGAGCAGGTAGTACCCTTAACCTGGACATTTCTCCAGCTCCTGGATAATATTTTATGTGTTTAGCATATAGAGAGGTAAAATTTAAAACTTCATGTAAGTACTTACCTAAGAGTATGTACAACAGAGTGACCTAAGTCCCTCCAAGAGACAATCACAGGACGCTCTACAAAAAAGAACAGAAGACCAAAACCAAATAGGGAGATAAGTATTAAGCTCACGATTTCACAGAGTCAATATTGCATAAATATCAATTTTCTCAAAATTGATTTAGTATTTCATGCCAACCAAAGTTACAATTACTGTGTGCTGTAATGAGCTGACTTTTAGCTTCATAAGAAAAATTTAAAGGCCAAGGCCAGAGATGGCTCTTTAGAAACACGCTTTCCATTTTATAGAACCTAACACAGCAAGCGGTTGATGAAAAAATTGGGACTTGATACAGTGGAGTGGAAGAGTGTCAATTTCTGTCCTCCATCTGGCTGTCACATGTTTGTAAGAGCTTTAGCATGGCAGATCCAGGGTTGGAGACCCACAGTCAGCTGATGGGCTTTTTATAAATGCCGAGGAGAAAACTTGGTACTCAGAGTGAACAATAACAAATTCCCACAGAATGACTAATTCCAAGTGGATTAAGACCCATATGAGAAAGAGATAGACAAATATATAAATACATAAATAAACATTTCAAAATAAAACGTAACAAAGTTCACATGGGCGTTTATCCTTAAATACAGTCTAAAAAGCTCTGCTTCTAACTAAGATTAGTTCGTTGAAATCATAAGTTTGTATTCATCAGGTGAATGCTCATTGATTGCAGATGGAGTGGTTGTCATCCCATGACGTACTTCACTGTCAGTCAGTGGGGTCACTGGAGAGGTCAGGGACATATCGAATGCAGGCATGGCCATGAGATGATAATTGTTGTAGCCAACAATGTTCATAATATTAAAATAAGAAACAGCTCAAATTCTCCCAAATGGCAGGACAGACCAACAGGTCGGCATATTCACTGGATGTAAAGAGGCAACAGTGAAAATGACCCATGGCCCACGCATCAATAGGGATAATTCTTATGTGGAGAACAAGAACCAAACCAAGCATGGCACACCCATTGAGTATGGTTCCAAACCATAGAGAGTGTTCACTGAGGTAGTCACACATGGTGGCACACTAACAGAGGGACCTTATCCCAAAGCTTTATGTGATGAGAACAACTACTGTTTCCTCATGACAACTTCCTGTGCCCTTCAGATAAAACTTTTGTACTGTTGCTGCATATTCTATATGCTTTTTGAATATAAAATATAATTCATAACAGCAAAGAAAAATGATAATAGGCATAGCAATCATGATGGTGCTTAAGAATAGTGCCCATTGTTTTATAGGTAGTATTTCTGACTCAAACTTAGGAATTAGTTCTTTGTCATTCTGGTGTAGCACCTATTAATCCATGGAGGATTGTTTTTAAGATTCCAGTGGATTCCTGGAAGCTCAGTCACACCAAGTGCTATACGTTGTTTTATTCTGAACATACATGCAATGAAGTCCATATTAATGAAGCACACACACTATGACTTTGATTTTTGCCTAGAAAGTTGAGTACACATTTCCCCCTCTTTCAAGGATTTCTTCTAAGTATAAACCATGGCTACAAACCATGTAATTGTTGTTCTTTTTTCCTCATCAAGAACATTCACAGTTTCATTTCACATTGTGCCTTCTCTTCTCTATATCTGAATTGCCAACATTACTACTCTTGTCCTTTGGGGTCATTTTTTAAAAAAGGGCATAGGAGAGACTTGATCACAAGCCCTCTTACACTATGACAGTGGGTCTGATGACTTACAGCTCTGGGTGCCTCTCTAGGGACATGGAGTATACAGTGTGGGTAAACTGGCAGAGGCAATTCTTGTCCTTGTAACCAAGCAGGAAGGGGTGGTGTGAGACTTAATCAAGCTGCTCAGACTGGTGCACAAATTCAAAGTTATGAACTGTTTATTTCTGAAATTTGCCATTCAATATTTTAGGTTTCAGCTGAGTTGGAGTAATCGAAACTGTGGAAAGCAAACTCATAATGAGGGATGTGGGTGACTGTATTTTATTGAATAGATTAATCATCTTTATTTGAACTTGTTTTGAAAATAAAGCATTGCCCCTGTCATCCCTGATAAATAGATTGGATTTTGGGTCTTGTTCTCTGCTTTCTTGTGTGAGGCTCATCATCTCACACCAGAGATGAACTGATGAAGACTCAGGCCTTGACCCGGAGGAGTGTGCCTAGCTGCTAGGGAATGCACTTAGGGTGAATGAAGAGGACAGAGCTGAACCACGTAGAGCCCCCAGAAATGTCTCTCAGACTAAAGCATAACTTGAGCTCTCATGGAGATGTAGACATGACAGGTGGCTGGGCAGATGAAGGTTGTGATCCAGTGGATGGGAAGACGGACCTGAGAATATGAATTCTTGTCAGGTGATGTCTGCTCTGCTGATGAGGGACCCTTATTTGATAACCACTAGCTCATAGCATTGTTCCTAATCTTAAAAAAATCATAATTTCAGTCATCTTTTCTCATCTCAGATCATTTATTGTTTTAAAAGAATTAAAAGAAAATAAGAGGAAAACATTAAGCAACCTCCTCAAATCAGAAATTTGAGGCATGGTATTTTCTAACTCTTTATACAGATGAAATTTCTATTTTTTTTCTTTTTTTGCCAGAGACCATGCATTCCTGACAAAAATTAAAGCTGGGGAGGTGAGAAAGAAAACAAGAAGAGCATTCATCCTTAAGGTATGGCTTGGAAGATGACAGTGGCTTGCTTTGGGCATTTTGAATGAGGCATGGAGTTAGAGATGGAACTCTCCACAGGGGAGGAGAAAAAATACAGGGGCATCTGGAAGAGGCAACAGCCCAGAGACCCTGAAGGCCTGGAGTTGGGAAACTCTTCTTGAACTTCAAGGTCCTCAGAAGAATTCATCTTCCTATTCACTTGTTTGTTTTCTACAGTGACTGTTTTATTCCTCACCCAAACACAGAGACAAACACAAGTGGCCAAGCAGGCTGAGGGATGCTACTGGGTGTTACTGTCAAGGACTCAAAGCTGTTTTATGGTTCTTTCATTTTCCTATGAGCCCTGAAAGGCTGTTTCTTCTGGCCATCACACTTGTGTTCCAGGAAGTAAGAAGTAATACATGAAAGAATACATAGGTTGATTTTCTTGTCTTGTTAGGTAAATTTAAACTTTCCTGGAAGGTACTAGAAGTCTTCTGCTTTGCTCAACATGTCCCCATAAACCCCTGTATGCAATATACACCTTTGTCAATTATGCTGTATGACTTGAAGGTATCTATTTTCATCACTGAAATATTTTAAAATAAAATAAAAATGAGATACCCCAAAGTAGATTGAAATTTGGTTTTGCTTGACTACTATTGGCTGGAATAATAAATCACATGACCAGCTTGAAGGCTAAGGAGGATAGAATTAGACTGATCTGCTACCACACCAGCCATACCAAGAAGAAACGATCTTAATCAAAATCTTCTGAGGTGTCAGAATATGCTGATACTCTCAGACAGGTTAATACTTGCTGCATGAATCCATACCCAGAAGCTGGGCAGACCACTGCCCTCCTCCCCCTGACTTATTTACATCACTGTAGTCAGGGTACTGGTCCTTGAAGCTAGGCTCTGTGGGTTTGAGTCCGGCTCTCTCAGGAGCTGTGGCTTTGAGCATGTTTCTTGTTCCAGTTTCATCTAAATTTCTTCATCTCTGAAGAAAGGACTCCAAGTGGTTTTGGCCTTATCAGAGTGTTGTGGGAATTAACACAGGAACTTACAGAGGTACAACAGAGCAGAGCCAGCCCATGGTAGTGCTTGATAAGTGCCAGCAATTATTCTTCAAAGTTCAGACATTTACATGGCGCTAGCCCTTATCTACACATTTGTTTGAAATGCCTTTCAGTGCCTTCCCACCTGTCAAAGCCGGACGACTCTCTATCTATGCTTTGAAGTTCTTGTTTCTGCAATCGTGCAGCTGCCTTGAGTGTGAGGTATGCATTTCCCAGTCTCTCTTCTCTCTCCCCCCCATCTGCCTCCCTGCACCCTCCTGTCCATTTTTCTTCTGCCCCTCATCCTCTCCCTTTCCCTCTTCTGTCATCTCCCTCTTCCTCCCTCCAGTTTATCTTCCTTTCTCTCTCTCTTTCCTCTCTTCCCCCATGTCCCTCATATTTCTCTCTTTCTGTCTCCTGTGGCAGGGTCCTGTGCTGTTGTTCCCTTTGGGGGAGGGGGACAAGTAGGCGCAGAGTCAAACCACGCAGACTCAGGGAGAATGTCGAAACAACAAGCTCAGTTTATTCAGGAAGAGGCAAGTCTTATATACCCTCCACACCACCCTGGGGGAAGGTCTGATGAATATGCATCTGCTGGTGTGACATGGCTGCCTCTCATTAGTCCAGGTCATCTCCAGATCATGTTTCAGCTGCTGTTGCTAAGGCCTTTAGTCAGACCCAGGTTGGCTCTCAGTATCTTTTTTACTTGTTTGGGCCGGCTGGCCCTCAAGCCTGTTAGGGATGAGTCATCCCACAGTCTCCCACCTTCATCTCTTCCCCACCCACAAACATACTGGCATTTCTGGTCCACACAATGTGCATGTTGCCCTCTGTTCAAGTTTCCTTCCCAGGCCTATGATTCTAGAAAAGGCTCTGCCCACTGCCCCTGCTTTTCTTTCAGTTGGAGCTGCTGGGGATGTCTTTCTGCATGCTGTGAATGTGTTGCTCTGATGGACTGATAAATAAAACACTGATTGGCCAGTAGCCAGGCAGGAAGTATAGTATAGGCAGGATAAGCAGAGGGGAGAATGCTGGGAAGTAGAAGGCTGAGTCAGGAGACGCTGCCAGCCGCCACCATGAGAAGCAAAATGTAAAGTACCGGTAAGCCACAAGCCACATGGCAACTTATAGATTAATAGAAATGGGTTAGTTTAATATATAAGAACTAGATAGCAAGAAGCCTGCCATGTCCATACAGTTTATAGGTAATATAAGTCTCTGTGTGTTTACTTGGGTCTGAGTGACCACAGGGGCCGGATGGACACAGGAAAACTCCAGCTACATGGAGCCTCAAAGCCCTCAGCAGATTCCCAAACTGAAGCTATATCTTTCTGAATAGAGCATGCTTCCAGGAGACTCCGGGGCTCGGGAAATTCATTTCCTAGCCTGTAAAATGTTCCATGCTTAAAACAGCCTTTCCCTGCACTGAGTGTGTGCCTTCTGCTCCTGTCCTCCTCTAGGAGGGCACAGCTGTTTACACTTTCCTACTTCTTTTTGGCTAGACGAGTTCTTCCTTGTCCACTCCAGAGCCCCCTACCTTGATGTACCTCTGGCCACCTTTCTTCCTCCTTTCCAAAGCCTTAGAAAAACACCTCTTTCATTAACACTTTCCTCTGGGTAATCTCCTGAGGGCCTCTTAGTGAGAGTTGAACCTGCTGAGTCCCTGACTTACAAAAGGCAGTTCTGGGGTAAGATTCCACATTGCAGCGAGTGAACATTCAGCAAGGCACCATGTCTGACCCAGACCCTGCATCCTGTTATTCTTCTGACTGGTCCCTCTTTTAGACATTTCAAAGTAGCTGTGCCAGCTCACTCATCTTTTGTTCCATGGATTTCCAAGACACCTTTCCTTAGGCTCAACAGAGACCTCATTTTAATGCCTGTGCCCTTGAAGAACACACAGTAATTCTTAATCAAAGAAAAGTTTTTAATTGATCATTCCTGTTTTACCATAAGGTAATGCTAGCATATGAAACAGTACATGCCTTCTGTCCTGCAGGCAGCTGGCCCTAGGTTTATGGGTTTAATTACTTGGAAAAAGTCATCATCACCTTTCAGATGAACACGGTAACTGCTCCCGGGGTTGATTGTGGTGTGACCTTTGATATTAAAGTGTCATCGTAACAATTCAAGTAAATGTTTGGATAGTGGCTGGCTATTCTGCTAGTAGACTATCATATCGTATAAATAAAATAGCTATAAGGGATGATTTTGAATGTTCCCTGAACAAAGAAGCAGTGAATGTTGGTGCTGATGGATAATGTGAAGATACTGAATCTATTGTTTTACAGAGTATATATACCATAAAGAAAAGATGAACACTGGTGTTAATGGATATCTAAATATCCAGAATCAATCACTTCACAGTGTAATATGTAAGCCACAATACCATACTGCTTGATAAATATGGACAACAATCACCTATGAATCAGTTTCAAAAGCACATCTTTATGTAATAGGAAAGCATTGCTGATGTGTTCAGGTCACTTGCTGTAAAATCTGGGGGACATTTGGAAGCAATTACATGCAATTTAACAATGAACTCGTCAAATATCCAGGAGGTCAGCCAATGTACACATCGTTATCCCTTCCATTTTCAGGAAAGATAATTTATTTATAAGAAAGAAGATAATTATGAGATGAGCACTGGGGCCAGTGAGCTTCATGGCAAGTTACTGGGTTCTCCTTCACCATACTCTTGAAGCCAATGGCAAGAAAGTATGTTACAAAAATTTTCTATTGTTTTTGTTTTAATCTAAAGAGTTCATGAATGGAATAATGAAATAATGTAGTTAAGGACTTAAAAGCAAAGAAAGCATTTTAAATAGAGGCTATCCCTTCACACATCTAAGGGTTTTTGTTTTGATGTGTGTGTGTGTGTGTGTGTGTGTGCACATGTGTGCATGAATGTGTGTGTGTTTGTGTGTTCTTCTTTTATTCTCCACCTCATATATTGAAGCAGATGTTTCACTAATCATTGAGCTGCTGCTTCTGCTAGAGTGGCTGGCCAGCTTGCTCTGTGTATCCTTTTGTTGACTGTTTTCTACCCCAGGGTATGCTGGGATTACAGGTGGTCTGCCATGTCTACTCCATATTTGTATGGGTGCTGAAAGTCTGGGCTGAAGCCCTTACACACAGTAAATGCTTTACCTACTGAACCTCTCCCCAGACAACTGCATGTGTTATAAGTTTTGATTTCTAAGTAAACATGCAGGCTGTTTGTATGACAAGTCCTCCACACACCCTCACATTTTAGCACTATTTAGTGTAGAAACTTTGTTGCTCTGCCAATGGGAAATAAGCAACTCAAGGTCAAATTTATCCTTGTATACCTAAAAATAAACCTGTATTTACATTTAGCCAGTACTCAGTATTTTTAAAAGCAGATAAGAGTCACTAGATTAAACTGTTTGAAATATAGAACTTTCTTTTACTAAATATTCTAGGTATTTGCCTTGTAATTTTAAAGAGTGTGCAAGAAAAGGATAAAGGGAAATAATTTTCTGCACATAAAAAGATTGATGCTTAGTGTCCCTGTTTGAGCTGGTCAGTAGTTAATTTATATCAAGAAACTATGATTGTCGTGACTCAGTTCTCTTTGAATTAACTATTAATTTAACTGAGCAAATAAAACAGATTTCTTCATTGTGAACCCCACTTTTATGAAACCTAGCCCCAAACTTCCTCACTGAATTTGGCTTGCTTTCATAAATCCCTTTGCTATGTTTTGGTAGCTATTTTTCTGAAATGACTCTTGCAAATTCAATGTGATTTTGTTCTATTCCAAGATTTATTTCTTTATGAATAGAGGAGCAAAACTAATCCCTCCTATGAAATACTAGAAAAATAGCCCGTTTATGTATTCATTTAGCAAATAACTGAATGCCTATCGGGTAACAGACAAAGATACAGACACAGGGGCCATACCCGGGCTTAAAATACACTCATCCCTCAGCCTGTTAGGAGGTGATGCACACTATGTAAAAGGTAAGCTAAGAAGGGAAGAAGGATGCTGAGGGATGCCTTACAGGTAAGAGTGCTATGGCTCTTGTAGAAGATCAGAATTTGGTTCCCAGTATCCAAACTGAATATCTCACAAAAGCCTACAACTCCAGCTTGAGGGGAACTATGCCTCCTTCTGGCTTCCACGGTTACCTGCCTGCACATGGACACACATGTGAATGTATACACACACACACACACACACACACTGGATGAAGCCTCTCTGATGACAATTGGACTAGGCACCCATCTATGAGTATAGCAGACTATCACTAGGAATCATTTTATTGAGTTTTGTTTTTTCTGGGTTCATAGGGACCCACAGAAAATGAACCAACAACCAGGGAGCCTGTGAGAGACTGACCTATATGTTAAAGTTGTGTAGCTTAATCTTCTTATGCTACTCCTAACAATGGGAGCAGGGGCTAGCTCTATTTCTTTTGCCTGCTTTTGGGACCCTTTTGCTCATACTGGGTTACCTCATCTAGCCTTAATAGGAGGGAAGGTGCCTAGTCTGCAACTTGATATGCTATGTTTGGTTGATATCCATGGGAGGAGGCCTGTTGTTCGAATCTTAGATGGTCTTTTAATAATAATAATAAAAAACACAGAGCTAGATACTGGGGTGAAAGCTGAAAGATCAGAGAAGCAGAGCAAGCCACAGCCACCACTTATCACCTCACCAACTCCACGAATCCTCTGACTGAATCCTCTGAGTCTTCACCAAGAAGAGTCTCAGCTGAGCTGCCTTAGTTCCTGTTTCCTCACGCCTTATACACCTTTCTCTGCCCTGCCATCACTTCCTCAGCTTAAAGGTGAGCGTGCTTCCCAGTACTGGGATTAAAGGTGTGTGCCACCACTGCCTGGCTCTGTTTCCAGTGTAGCCTTGAACTCACAGAGATCCTCTGCCTCCCGAGTGATAGGATTAAGGATGTGCGTCACCACCATCTGGCCTCTATGTCTAATCTAGTGGCTGACTCTGTCCTCTGTTCCTCATACAAGCTTTATTCAGGTACACAATATATCATCACAAAGGCCTGTCCTTTTTTTTTTTTTTGCAGAGAAACAAGAGTGGATGAGGAGGCAGAAGGAAGGTGGGGGGGGGAGGAAAAGGGAGGAGGGGAGAGAGGGCAAATGGTGATTGGGATGTAAAAAAATAATAAATAAAACCAAATATTGAAAAAAAAAGGAGGATGGTAAGTGTCCAGTAGTGGGCAGAGTGAGAAAGGATGGGTTACAGAGGGCCAGGAGGCTCTTTGGAAAGTGCTTGGTCTCCCAAGTGTAGCAGAAAGGGAAGTGTCCAGTTTCCCATGGACTGAGATATAAAATGACCACATGATCTTGCTGGATCAAACTTCTAGGAATCCTGCTGCCATTGTGATACTGAGCGACTGTGAGGTCTTCCCTTTTCTCTCTATTCCTCTCTCTCTCTCTCTTCATCTATACATCAATGCTGCTTGGTCAAATTATTTTCCTCTCCTAAGTCTGTGACAAAATCCCTGAGAAAAACAAGTTAAGGAGAAGTTTATTTTGACTCTCAGAGGGTGAACTTCATCACAGCAGGGAAGTCACTACTACAGGAGCATGAGGTGGCTGGTCACCTCATTGTAACTTGGGATGAAAACATTCCTTATTTCTTACTCCTGTTTTTGCAGGGCAGGAGTCTGGCAGGACACTGGGCTCTTTGCTCAGGGTATCCCAGTTTTGAATCCACAGTGCTGGTCAGGCCCAGGCCTTGTTACAGGCTCTGGGGAAATATCTGCTCTCAAGCTCAGTTTCTGCTGGTGGAATTCAGCTTCTCATTATTGAAGATGAGATTTCTCATTGTCTTACTGGATATTCATCGTGGGTCAATTTTTGGAAACGACACTTTGTACGAAGAAAAACCCTAGTGGTTGATCTTGTTAGTGTTAGAGAGGGGGCATGAGAAGAAAGAGTGTAGGCAAATGATTCACTGAAGATTACAAAATGACTTCTGCCTCTATACTTAAGGACCTCATTCCTCACCAGAGGGTCTCCCCCATCCCCAAGCCAGCAACTGTATTCTGTTCTTCAAAGTCTCTGGTTTCTTATGTCTGAATCATGGGGCAGTATTAGAGGGCTCATGGGATCATGCCAGTTCTCACTTGATAAACTTGCCCAGATAAACATCAGAATTGGGATCTTACTACATTTGCAAAATTCTTTTATGGGAACACTTAGATTAGCTTTTGTTCTAGTTTGGTTTCTTATTGCTGCTATAAACACCATGACCCAAACCATCTGAAGGAAGAAAGGGTTTATGTGGCTTACAGGTCATAATACATCAGCTAGGGAAGGTAGGGCAGGAACCTAGAGGCAAGATCTGAAGCAAAAGTCTTGGAGGAATGCTGCTTACCGGCTTGTTCCCTGTGGATTGCTCAGTCTGCTCTTGTACAACCCAAGACTATTGTTCCAGGGGTTGCACTGCCCATGGTGGGCTGGGCCCTCTCACATCAATCAGCATGTATGAAAATGCCCCTCAGAGTTGCCTATAGGTCAGTCTGTTGGAGGCAATTCCTCAGTTAAGACTTCCTCTTCCCAGGTATGTGTAGGTTTGTGAAAATTAGCTATGGTAGTGTTTGATTGAATAAGTGAATAAAGATGTAATTTCTCATTTTCGAATTAGTTCTTTGAGACTATCATACAATATATTTTGGCCACATTCACTCCTCCCCCACTCTCCCCAAGTCCACCCCTTTTCCTACTGACACAACTTTGTGTCGTCCCCTCCTCCCCATCAAATAGAGTTGGTATTGCCCATATTCTCTTGACTATGTGACCTTCTTCTGGAACATGGTCATCCCACCAGGGACCACACCTTTTAAGAAAAAGATGTCTACCTCTCCCAGCAGTTATCAGTTGCCAATAATACTCTTTACTTAGGGGCATGAATTAGTGCTTACCTTCCCTCTCCATGCTGATATTTTGGCTGGCTTGAGCTTGCCCTGGTCTATGTTTAGACTCTCAACTGCTTGAGTTCCTATCTGCAGCTGCCATGCTGTGTTCAGGAAACATGGTTTGTTTGTGGTCATCCACCACTCCTATCTCTCACAATCTTTTCAGCTTTGCTTCTGCAGTGATCCCTGAGGCTCGGTAGGAGGGACTCGATAGACATGTCCCATTGCAGAGCATTCCACAGTGAGGAACACATTTTTATTGATTGGACAAATCCAAGAAAAATCCATAAGGCATTGAAAATACCATAGCATTTATTGATTTGTACTTCATTGTATGCTTTAAAACAATTCATTTTAATAAATTATACAAACAATGCAAAATTATATTCACAATATAAAGTAAAAAGTACAAGATTAAGCTTAAGAAGTTCTTGCTATTCTTTTTCTAATATGACACAAACTGTTTTACCCTATATGTATGTATAGTTATTAATAATTATTTATGTTTGCTCACTGTTATGCATATTATCATTGTATTTATTTGCATGCCATCATTTTGATTTTACATTATAAAGATGATTTCATGTTTTAGCATTAAGTCCTGTGTCTTTACTTTGTTGCAAATTTATTTTTTTCTCTTGTCCATTTTCCTTTTGAGTGCTGCTGACTGGCATGAGTGTTTCTAGTGTCTGCAAACTGCTTGAGCTTTGTCTGCTGGGAAAGTTGAGAGCCTTTCTCCCAGTTAAGTGTTGGATCTTTACTTTTCAAAATCATATCTAAGTTTGAATGCTTTTAATCTTCAGTTATCAGCATTTCCACATGTTATTTTGCCTCTGTATTTTAACTAGGCAACCTTTCCAATTCCATGATTATAAGGATAGTCCTTTATCTCTGAGAGACATTTATTAGTACTTTCATCATATGCATTTACATCATTTATAATAATATTTATGATATTGTAGAAACAACTGCATTAATTTCCATATAATTTTATTTAATTGTCATGAGCACTGATTTTTCTTTTTTTTTATTAAGAGATTTTCTATTCGTTTTGCATATCAACCACGGATTCCCCGTCCTCTCTCTTCCCAGGCCCCAGCCTTCCTCCCCAACCCACTCTCCATTCCCACCTTCTCCAAGGCAAGGTCTCCCCTGGGGAGTCAGCAGAGCCTGGTACATTCAGTTGAGGCAGGTCCAAACCCCTCCTCCCTGCACCAAGGCTGAGCAAAGTGTCTCAGTATAGGCACTAGGTTCCAAAAAGCCAGCTCATGCACTAGGGACAGGTTCAGGTCTCACTGCCTGGGGGCCCCTAAATGATTCAAGCTAATCAACTGTCTCACTTATCCAGAGGGCCTAGTTTAGTATCATGGGGGCTCCTCAGCTATTGGTTCACAGTTCATGTGTTTCCACTAGTTTGGCTAGTTGTCTCTGTACTTTTTGCAATCATGGTCTCGATATCTCTGAGCACTGATTTTTCTTATGCAGTCCTTGCTATATAATAATTTCTGGGCTTGTTATTGTGAATGATCATTTCCTAATCCTGACCCAACTTTGGGTTCACATGCTCTTAGGGTATCATAACCCCTCTACTTTTGGTCATAGCACTGTTGTAGATACTACCTTAGATTTTCATGTAGATCTTCACAATTTGGTTGTATTTGATTCTGATAGTATCAGGTAACATATTTTTTTCTCCTTCCATATTTTTTATGGACAAGAGTTGGAAGCATGAGTTAACTGTGACTTAAGTTCAGCATTCAGGGCAAATACACCGCACTTTACTTTATATCACGTTTCATCAGGGCACGTTTTCCCGTTACCCTATGTTGTGCTAAATTTGAGCTGTAGATTCAGGTGAAACAACCCAGTCTCAATAGTATATTGTCTTTTTTTTTTTTTTTAACAGTTCTTACTTAGTTTTTATTCATAATCATAAACTTAACTCTGCAATCCAGCTAGACTTGGGAGGGGAATGAGGAGAATATGGAACCCAGAGAACTTCAGTGAGAGCAGAGATTACAGGGTACTGCGAGCAGATGGGGTGGGGGTGCTCTCCTGAGCTACAGAAGGAATGGTCTGGTGGGTAAGAAGCCTGCAAGTCGAAAGAATTGGAGTTGTCCACAGTCGGAAATGGTGATCTTCTTGCTGGTCTTGCCATTCCTGGACCCATAACGCTCCATGGCTTCCACGATGTTCATGCCTTCTTTCACCTTCCCGAAGACCACGTGTTTGCCATCCAGCCACTCAGTCTTGGCGGTGCAGATGAAAAACTGGGAACCATTTGTGTTTGGTCCAGCATTTGCCATGGACAAGATGCCAGGACCTGTATGCTTCAGGACGATGTTCTCATCCTCAAATTTCTCTCCGTAGATGGATCTGCCGCCAGTGCCGTTATGGCGTGTGAAGTCACCACCCTGGCACATGAATCCTGGGATAATCCTGTGAAAGGAGGAACCCTTATATCCAAATCCTTTCTCTCCAGTGCTCAGGGCGTGGAAGTTTTCTGCTGTCTTTGGAACTTTGTCTGCAAATAACTCGAAGGAGACACGGCCCAAGGGCTCGCCATCGGCCGTGATGTCGAAGAACACGGTGGGGTTGACCATGGCTGCAGCAAGCGGCGACAGGGGACAGCGGTGTCTGCAAAGCCAGTATATTGTCTTTTAAAGGTAAGATTCTAGTACACTCCACTGATGGCCAATGCTTGCCTGAGCCAATTATTTTCAATCAGAGCTTTAAAAAGAATTTTCTAAATTTATGGTTCCTTCTTTATTTGTTAGCTAGCATTATTCTGTAAATAAGTTCTGGAAATTAGTTTTTTTTATGGTTTCTTTACCACCAAGAGCTACTTGTTTTCTGTGCCACACACGAGAAATTCAAGACAGATGTTTAATTCTAATGTGCAGAGGAAACAGTTGGTAGTTAACTGTCCAGCTAGTGATCACTAGTAAGGCAATTTCTTTCTTTCTTTCTTCTATGTTTTTTATCTTTCTCTACCTTCTCTTTCCTTTTATTTTATTCCAAATTCATTCTTCATAGTTCGTTTTCTTTTATCAATAGCAAATTACCACATTCTGAGAAAGACATAAAGAAAGGAAGTTTATTTGGTTCAGTTTTGGTACGAGGTCAAAGGCTTTCATCTGGTGATCACTTTCTTTATAAAATCCTAAGGTGGTGCAAGGAAAGGCCGGGGGATAGCCAACATGCAAAAACCTAGGCAGGTGTTATACCAGGACTACTTCATGATAACTCAATAATCCCTTAACCATACGACCATGCATGTAGGCAGGGCTCCTTTAAAGTTCTCATCTGATCTCAATTCTTCATATCTCATAGTAAGCATTAAGTTTCAACCTTTGTTTCAAAGGAGAAACTACCTTCAAACCACAGGACCATCAGTTCTTAAACACCCACTGCATTTTAGCCAGCTGCATTTATCATCCTTTTGATGTTAAAATTGCCCTGTCTTTGGCCAATGGAAAGCTGGTTCTTGCCTGCTCTGGTGAAATTTGACAAAATCTGCTATTATTGCCTTGATCATTCTCTGGCTTTCTCATACAATACTGTATTCCAGTCTTAATTTCCTGCCCCCAGAAATGCTTTTAATTTTAATTTTATTACCATTTTCCTTCATGCTTAAAGTTTTGGCATTTAAGAAATTTAAATCCACTTGATTAGAGTGTAATTTACATCATTAAAATGCACCACATTAAATGGGTTTTGACAAATATATTCACCCATCAAACAGCCACTGCAACCAAGATGGAACACCTACAAATCCTCCAAGTTCCTTGCCTCTCTCTAATCTATACCCACCAGTACCCCTGGTCCTAAGCAGCCATTGATATGCTCGCTCTCTGAATAGTGAGTCACATTTAGTTTTGCTTATTATAAAATTTCTTCAGAAAGAAACAAAGCAGGATGCCTCCTTCTTTGTCTAACAGTTTTCATTCAGAACAATGCCTTTGAGACTCCACCTTACCATTTCATGTAGTAGAAGTTGGTTATCATATGGGACCAAATAGTATTCTATTCATTTAATGGACACATTGTAATTATTAGTTTATCTACTTAGTTGTTGATTGACATGAGGGTTACGTTCAGTCTTGATTATGCTATAAATAAAGCTTCTCTGATAATCATATGCAAATATTTGAATAGAAAATTGTGTTAATTTTCATTGCATAAATATCCTTTATATTATCTTTCTGTTATTGAAATAAATCTTTGAGATACATAATTCATAAGGTAGAGAGTTTATTTTGGCTCACAGTTTTGAAGGTTTCAGTATTTGATGGATTAGCTATTCCATTGTTTTGGGGCCCAGGACAAGATAGTATGTTGTAGATGAATTTCTAAACAGTCTTATTAAATAAGAAGCATAAAGCCAAATACAGGGATAATAACCAAATAGACCAGAGAAATAGAGAATAGCCACGACTAACCTTAGCTTACCACCTCACCGTAGCTTCCCAAGAGAGAGCTTCTTCCTGTCTAACCTGTGCTTTTATTGCCTTCCTGTTCTGCCTTCTCATTGGCTCTAAGCCCAACCACATCACTTCCTTGTCACTGCCTGTCTATACAGACCTCCAGGTCTCTATGATTGGTACTGGGATTAAAGGCATGTGTCACTAAGCTTGGCTGTGTTCTTGACCAGAGACTCTGCCTGCCATGTGATTGGATTAAGGGCATGTGCCACCACCACCTGACTTCTGTTTGTGGCTCGTTATGATCTCTGATCTCCAGGCAAACTTTATTATCATACAAATAAAATATCACATTTCAGCACAAATAAGACATCAGCACAGTATGTCATGTTAACTGCACATAGCAGAGGAAGTTCCTGTCAGAGCATCTGGGAAGAGAGAAATGGAAAGAGTTCACAGCTCCGAAATTCCCATTGTATTAACCATTTTTCTGTTTCAGGAGTAAAATACCATTAGCAAAGGTTAGGAGCAAAGCAAACTTAGGAGAGAAAGTGTTCATCTAGGCCTACGACTTCAGTAGTAGAGTCCATTATGGCAGGGAAGGCACAGCAATAGGTGGCCCGAGCAGAAAGCTGACATATCACATCTCAACTACAGAAAGGAAGCAGAGAAAATGAACTACAAGTAGGGCAAGGTTGTAGACAATCAAAAGTCCGTTCCACTGTCATTTGTACACCAGAAAATACCCACTTCTCAAAAGTTCGACAACCTTCCCAAATAGCACCACCAATCATGGAACAATTGTTCAAATATGCAAGCCTATGGGGGACATTTCTCACTCTACACCTGTGAAGAGCACATTCTGCATAACCCCATTTCTTTTTGCTATTCTCAACCTTGTAAAGTCTCTGTCAATTTCCAGAACCACCACAGACTGGGGTCCAAGTCTTCAATACATGGGCCTTTGCTGTACATTCAAACAATGATATTCCACCCCTGTGGAATCCATCTTAAATGCAAAATTTATTCTATCATTCTTCAAGAGTCCCTCAAGCCCTAGTGATCCAGCATCATTCAAAACTTCAAGTCCCAAATCTCCCAGGTGACTCAAAGCAAACTGAGCTTTGTTCTCTACAAAAAAATAAAAAAGGAAGCCACTAAAGAAATTGAAAGGAATCTTAGGTACAGGATTTATGAATCAACAATAACTAAAGAAATCACAAAAATTACAACTATTTAAGACATGGTAGACAGAGGCACATTCCATTCTATGGGAAAGAATGGGACCATGAATAGGAAGGACTGGATCAAAACAACACTGCAAACCAGAGAGCAAACATTAAACTCAATTTTTCATGTCTTGCACTTGAGGCACGTGGGGTATAATGTGACCTTCAAGGGTCTTGGGAACCTCTGACCTTAAAGCTTTTTGAATGGCAATCTTCATGGCTGCCCTTTTGGAATGGTGCTGTTCACTGCCTGCTGTCCCCTTGTCAGGCATTTCTAGTAACTTACATATCTAAGTGTTGGCTTGGCTGCACACTTTTGAATTGAATGCCCTGTTACATGCTTTGTGCAGGTTTTAGAGTTGCCCAGCATTCTATAGCTTAGAGCACTTCCCCCTCTGTTTCTATGGCGGCAACTTCTCCTTTGTCTATGACCCTCCTGCCTCTCTTTCATGATCCAACCTGATCAGTCAAGGATAACTTTCTGTCTCAGAATCTTTAATCCAATCACACCTGAAAAATGTCTTTCGTTTTGCAAGGTCTGTATGTTCATAGATTTGGGATGTTAGGATGTGATTATGCTTGTCTGTCAGTCACATTTGTGATTGGTATTGAACTTTCAACATGACCCTTTGGAAGGTAAGGCTTCTGGAATCTACCATACCTATTGATCTGGACACTTCAGAAGGTTATGGGTGCAAGTGTCTGTGGAACCCACTGGGATCTGTAACATTAACATATTTGTTTCTGCTGGGCAGGGAAGCTTTCTCTTAGAGGTGAAAGCAAATCTCATGGGTTTATTTAACACCTGGAAGTTTGTGTGAACACCCACCCACACTTCTTCACAAACTCCTTTTTAAATTTTTTTTAATTTTATGCTTAAAGAGTTTAAATTTGAAGAGAAATAGCTTCACCCTGGGAATAACTCCAGAACTCCTTAGAGCTGCTAAGGTACACTTGTTTTCCACCTGTCATGAGTAATCAATGAACATTGGGAGAAATGGACCACTGAGTTGTTAGGCTCAATGCACACCATAGGTGAGGATCTCACTGCTATACCAGCTACCCATGGCAGCATGCTCCTTTTCATGTGCAAAATGAACACCCACAGAGTGCACAGAATCTATTTGTGTCTTTTCTTCAATCAACTTCTTATTAAATACAATTTCTGATGCAATTATGGAACAATGTGAGGTTCCCATAATAAAAGCATAATATTCTACATGCTACCTTGGCCTCAAATTCATGAATTTCCATAGAAACTTTGCAGTTATAATATTAGAAGGAAACATATTGGATTAAAATAAGACACTACTCATATTCTAACATTATTTTTCATGCCTGGTTATTAAAATAAAATATACATGCAAATATTTACCTTCTGACTGATATGAAAAGTGAGTTATTGCCTTGGTCTAGAGGAATACTGGGTATCATGTGACTAATTGTGCAGATCGTTGACATTTGATATCATTGTGCTGTGGCTGCATCTTCCCCAAGGCGTAGGGCTTTTGTCTGCAATATTGAAATGGACTCACAAATTCTGCTCCTATGTTTTAGCCCTAGGAGGGAAAGAAAGAAAATGAAAAGCAGCCATGCTTTTCTCTGGTGACTTAACTTAGAACTAACTATTCTTATAACTTGGAGTTACACTCTTCTGGTGAATTCTTTTGCACATGATTCAAGGAACCTATTAAGGGGGCTGTGAGACATAGCCTTCCTAGATAATGTGCATGTGCACCAAGCCTAGGACCACTGACACTCTCAAAACATAACATGTCATGTTAACATTTATTCTCTTTACTGTGAGTCATGTGACCTGCACTATGGCTCTCCAGAGTCACCATCGGGTTAAGACTCTGTAAGGCATTTCTGTTGCTCATCAAATTCTCTAAATGTTGACTGTTCCCACCTCCTCTGGCACTTGGCTCATGTGTAGCCTCACACTAGATAGCTTTCCCCCATAGTTCTCCCCTACCTCCTACTATCCTATTTCAGTTTCTTTCTTTGCTTACTTCCTGGCTCAGGGTATGTGCAAGGTTCCTACCGCCAACTCCCATTCCTCTGTCTATCCACCTCCACTCAGATACTTCTTACTCACAAGTCAGATCTTTTATCTAATGTTACTTATCATGAGCCTTTCTAGACCCACTCTCCTGACTAGGCTAGATCCCCTGTTATAATCTCCAAGGCATCCCTGTATTCTATTCCATACCATGTACAATTACTTGAATTAGATGCTTGGCTGGATAAATATTTAGTTTACATCTATCCCTGATAGTGAAAGCAAGTTCCAATTGCATGTTACCTATAATTAAATCTCAGAGTCCTAGACAGGTGACCAATCCTTAGTAAACATTACTTTTACTTATTCCTCTAATGAATAGAGCAGGAAGGAAGCTGCTCCTAGAATGTTGGGCAGTGTGTTTACCAAACTGAGGAATGAGCTAGCAGACAGTTCACTTGAGAGAGATGCAAAACTCCATTGCATGGAACTTGAGTGATTCAGTAAATAGCTGAGCCAAAAACAATTGTGATGTTAAGGAAAGTAATTATTGCCTAACCAATTTATACAATGGTTACTTTACTGGAAAATCAGTTGATTACTGTCCTTTTCAAAACAAATCTTCAAAAGAAAAGATATACAAGAACAGAGATGGGAGCTATGGCATAAATGTGAAATTTTGATCTGAACATAAAGGATAAGAGCATGTCCTGGTCTTTGGAATGACATAGAGGAGCCAAGGGGGGGGGGGTGCAGAGCCTGAGGAATGATATGCTTCTTTGTATCTTTTGCCACACACAATGTACCAACATGTGTAGCTTCTCAGGGTGACATGTGACTTGGTTGCCTCTCATGTCCTCTGGAGGCTCTTCTATAGACCTCTACCTCCATCCCAAGCTGTGGTGTCCTATACTTACTTGATGTCTTTCCTTTCATAGAAAGATGCCCAGAAAGGACAGATTTGTGCCTCTAGCTTTCTTCCTGTCTTATTATTTTGATGTTTTCATGCCAATTATATCAATTTTTTAAGGAATTCTCAACAAAGATTCCCAAACTGAGTCACATGTTGTTACCATTTTCTCTTCCTCCTCTTCCTCCATCATTATCAACACCATCACCATCATCAGCATCACACTGCCCAAAGTTCAAAACCAATGATTCTGAAGGTTGCACTCTATGAAGCCTGTGGTGGTGAGTGTCTCGTTGCCTCTTCTAGTTGCTGGTGTTTGTGAGCAATGCTTGCTATTCTTCTGCTCATGTACACACTCCAGCTCTGTTATCCTTGTGTGTCTATAATATTACATTGCTATTCTTCTAGAAGGACAACTTTAGGACTCTGCTTAATGGCTGCTTCCATTCACAGACCCTGTTTCACAGCTGCTGGAAGTGAAGACCTTCACATCTTTAGGGTGTACTATAGTGGTATTCTATTTGTACTGAAATGTGATTTTATTTGTATGTTAATAAATAAAGTTGCCTAGAGGTCAGAGCTATTAGCAAGCCATAGCGAAAGCCAGGGCGGTGGTGGTCCACACCTTTAATCCCAGCACTTGGTAAGGGGCGGTGGTGGTCCACGCCTTTAATCCCAGCACTTGGTAAGCAGAACTTGGTAGATCTCTGTGTGTTCAAGGATACAGCCAACATTGGAGACACACGCCCTTAATCTCAATACCAACTATAGAAAACTTGGACAGTGACAGACGACAGTGACGAGGCAGTCACGTAGTTGGGTTTACAACCAATGAGAAGGCAGAACAGACTCTTATTTAAAAACGAACGCACAGGAAGTAGTTCCTTTTCGGAACTCTCTTGGCGGGAGAAGCTAGCTGGCGGAAAAGCGGGTAAGACTCTTAGCTCTGACCTCTTTGGGCTTTCATCCTTACATTGGCTTTGTGTTTATTATTTAATAAGGCGGTTGGTTACATCTACATTTGGCGCCCAACGTGGGGCTCGAACCCACGACCCTGAGATTAAGAGTCTCATGCTGTACCGACTGACTTATGTTGACTTGACTATATGTATTGTATATACTTATTGGATAGTTTTTCTTGTATTAGTTATAAGCTTTTTTAATTTTAGACAAAAAGAGAGGAGATGTGGGGGTATTGTGTTCCCCAAAATATTGTGTATGCTAATAAACTTATCTGGGGTCAGAGAACAGGACAGCCACAATATTAAACATGAGGATAGGCAGTGGTAGCATACGCCTTTAATCCTAGCATTCCAGAGGCAGAAATTCATGTGTTCAAGGATACACCCAAGCATGGTGACCTACGCCTTTAATCCCAGAAAGCCACAACTTTAATCCCAGGGAGTGGTGGTAGAAAGCAGAAAGGTATATAA